>JBCAUA010835480.1:0-13948 GCA_038406235.1 Peronia verruculata
GGAGGAAGGAAGAAAGGAAGGAGGGAAGGGAGAAAAGAAGAAAGGAACGAACGGAGCCAGAGAACACTGTTTTAAAAAAAAGACTGTTTACCTGCTTTAATACTTGAAGATGTCGATTGCTGCAAAAGAGTATACTTCACATTACAAAAAAAAAAGCCATAACATGGGAATAGACTGGAATTTCTCTGCTTATTTATTTATTTGTTTATTTATTTCTGTACTTATCTTGTAAGGAGAAGATCGGACAGGAAAAACAGTATAAAGGGAAATAACCGCGATTCACCGTGGACAAGCTACCAAGGGATGCAACTCCACTTTTTCCACGAGCAGTTTTGTTTCGCTTCCTCTCCTTCACATTTTGTTCGTGTTTCGTTCCTTGGCCGGTCCCAGTCTTACAATTTTCCTTCAGCAACATGGTGGATGTAAACAGTTGACGTTGTGTGTTGTGTGTCAGACAGCCGGTGTGTGTCGCTTCGGGGACGGTAGGATTACTCCTCTGCGCGACACTGTCCTCGGATTTCACTTTTGGAGGCTTATCAATACATCACAAGTTTTTTAACCTCCTGTGCTGGCTTTAAAATACGGTCAATGTTACGCTGAAATGATCAGATTCAGATGCACGCATGAGACATTTAAAGATCTACCGGTGTGTGAAGGATGAAGACGAAGTGGCGAATTATTTTTGTCTGTGCTGCCCTATTTGTCATCATAGTTTCTTACAAAATTCTGGAACCAGAGCTCTTTCGCAGAAGAGAGCCAATATTTGTTTGGGACAGAAATACATATGATGAAGGTGGTGAAAATGATCACCATCGGAATGTGTTTTACATTGGCCAGGACGAGCAAGGGAGACATGATGAGCAAAATAACAAACATGTTTCCAAAGATGAGGTAAGCACCCATAAGTAGTTTTTGCTATGGCTGACATAAAGGCTCTTGAAATTTAAATGTTTGACATCAGTTTGCTTTTTATATATCTAGATCTAGATCTAGACAAATTCTAGTTCTAGCCTAAATAGTTTTAAGCCAGTAGGTTTCCTCAATAGATCAACCTGCCACTCAGCTGTAGAATTAGTAGATCATTTTAAAAGTGAAACACTATCAAAATGCTTTCCCATTAAATTTTAGAGAGTCTGCTCCATATAAAGATAGAACTAAATCTAGCTCTACTTGTCAGAAAAAATAACCATGAATTGAGAAACTCAAAAATTGTTTTGCTGATTGAATGGTACGCTGGTCTTTCATAAGTTGTTTAAAAAAAAAAAAAGAAATAATTTAAGAAAGGTGAACACAGTTCTGAGGACATCAGAAAACTGTTGCATTAATATCATCCTTTTTAACAGGCTATATAACTACGTTATTACTATTAGATTGAATGCAAGTTAGAAACAGAGATAGTTTTAGCTAGCTAGCTGTAAGGCATCATTTAGAAGGTCCACAGAATTGAAAATGTCACAGATATAAAAAAGGCAAAATAAAATGAAATACACAATAAACTCTGAAAATAGTACAGTAGCAACCTGGTTCTGTAAGTACACTTATGAATGAGTCATGTTGCTTGTATCAAATGTCATTCCTTGAACTCTAAGAGTTATGTTGTCTCAGCTTTGTTTTCTGTGTTTGACTGTTGTTGAACATTAATATAATAATTATGATGTACTTGAAAAAGCAATAGTCATGATAGATGTTGTTCATGGAAAGAATGCACATTTCTGAAGAGGCTGTGGCAGTATGTGTCAGTGAATGGTGAAATCAAGAGAAATACATGTAAATATATATATATGCAGTTATAAATGAATCGCAAGAATTTTGTAATCACATCATTTAACCTTCTAGGTGATCAAGTCCATGATTGACAGATTCACTCCAGACTTTTTCCCACAACCTCTGGAGGAATCGCTGTGGAAACTTGCAGAAAGTTGGGTGACACCACGGGAGATCCATCCGAAGAATGCAAAGCAGCTGGGTAAGTTGAATGTGATGTTAACAGATGCACAGGCTTATTGCACTCATAGAGAAGAGTGAAAGTGATGTAAGCCGCTGACATGATCAGAAATTGTCTTTTAGGTGATGAATGTATCATTTAATCTGTAGTGATATCTGTGCTGTGAATAATCAGAGCATTCGTTACAGGTAAAAAATAATCAAGATTGTTACAGAAATGCAATTCTGTCATATATCGATAAGCTTATTGTATCAAGTGGCAGTGATGTTTCCTGGGTCTGTCCTGTTGAGATGCTATGTGCGATATGTCTGTCCATATGCATGTAAGTGTGCATTTTCAGTGGGTTTCCTCAATAATGAATGGAAACTCCTTTTCAAGACATTAAAGTTTATCAATCTTGTATGGTATCAGACTATGAATTTTTAAAGAAGTCCATCAGTGTGGCGTACTTTGGTTATAGATATGTCTTGCAGCCACTTAAAATGAGATGTATGTCAATTTTTCACCACATGGGCTTTTTGCTGTCATGTGAAAGCTTATTCTATACCTTTCAAATAGTGAATAAAGTTCTGAGCTTGCTTTATTCTGGCCAGAGATACTGCAGTTTAGAGAGACAAAGTAGAACCCCCCAGCAATGACTGAAATTCTGAGAAATTTGAGTTTACATGAACAGTTGAACACATAAATCTACATACCTTCACGTAAACCCTTTAATAAAGAAACATTTATAAAACGATGGTATGATTGATATTGTCTGCTTCAGAAATGAATGTATATTCGATTTCTGCAGTAAAAATAAATCAATGTCTGACCCTCCTAATCACATTCAAAGCCGGATTTCTCACTTTTAGCTCAGTGACTTACGTCTCATTTCCACTGGCTGCGAGACATAACTGGCAGAATGGGGGCCAGGTTGGACACTTAGTGTATCATTTCACCATTCAGACTAATCTTATTGAAGTTGGCTACAAATATGCCAAAAACTTATTTGTCAGAATTTTTTTTTTTTCATATTTTGTATTTGAACCGTACTTATTATCTTTTGAATGGAAGAGTTTCACTGGAACCAATACAATCTTTTGTTAAATATCATAGGAACAACCATTAACTTTTAATCAAAGTCAGTTATGTCAAGAACCAAAATTTGGACCTAAATGATGTTTTGCTCTTTGTCAGCAAAGTTCATTTTGTAATGTGGTTGACTTGCAGCCTATTGAACTGTGCAATTATGATCAGGGAAATTGAATGGAGAACAAGGGCTGTTTCTGTGCTTATTTGTGTGGGAAAGGAAGCAAGTGCTGCATGATAGACCCATCTAACAGCCTCCCCTCCCCTCCTCCCCTTTCACCTCCCTTCTTTCCCCCCTCCTGTTTCAAGGATATGTATTCACACTTACAGCGACTTAGTCACTATATCCACGGATATGGATAGATAGGATATGGTTTATTCAGGAGGTCTGAAAAAAATGAAACATGAGTTGTGCCTGCTCTGTGTGAAGGAATGTCTGGTTCCTCAACTTCCACGTATCACAACCGTGCACTTGCTGTCTGTACTGAATGTTTGTGACACAGCATAGAGGCCCATGGTCATATTGTACTCATGTTATGATGAGTTATCCTGCGGCATATTAGCTTTGGTTGTTTTCCAAATTCTGAAACACGCACCATTACAGGGGCGCTTCATTTTTAAATAATAACAATATGAATTAAAGAAACCTTTTATATAGCGCATATCCCTGTACAGTGTGCAAGCCCTAAGTGCTTTATAATTTATTATTAACCTGATAGATCCAATGGAGACACTCAGTACATTCTCAGCTTCCCGGGAAACATACAAGGCAGCTGCCCGTTTGGCGCTCTGAAATCTTATCAGTCTAGCAATAACATTAACTGTCTGTTGTCTGTTCTGTCAGTGACGTAGAAAAGAGCTGAGGTTGAAGTTGGTGACATCCCATTTGATATTTGCAGTAATGTCAATGTGATCTGACTGTAACTATTTCTGCTTCTATGACTTACAAACTACAGGTTAGACCGCCATTTTCCCCCATACACACACACACACAAAAAAACAACAACTGTGTATACCTAGATCCCCCTATGATCTTTGGAGTCTTATAAAACTTCTGCAATTATCTCTACATGCTCTCAGTCAGTTTTCATTGCTTCAGATTGTGTAGAAAAGCTGGAGAGAGATAGAGATACAGACATATTGACAGCTATTCTTTTGGGAAGATTTGCAAGCACAAAATGGCATTTGACAATGTTGACAGAGCAAGCATCTCAGTTTCGTGTCTGAATGATGTGTTTACAATGGCTGATATCGCAGTTGAGATTTATGACCATAAAATGTTTGAGAGAAAGCTGGAGCAGGTTTTACAGTTCTAGAACTAACTTCTTTTGTCATCTGAGACATTTCCTCGCCTTGTGTTAGTACTTGCCAGAGTTAAGATTGGGCATATCTCTAGGGGAGAAGTTCTCAATCTATGCGTCTTTGTTCACTTGAGTGTAGTACATATCTCGTCCCCAGGCTCCCCATGTCCTCCCCAGGCTCCACATGTCCTCCCCAGGCGGCACATGTCCCTGGCTGCTCTTTCCTTTTCTGAAGGGTCCACATCAGTGTCAGTTGGCTAATCGTTTCCGCCATCATCAGCTGATTGCTCAAGAACCACACTCTACTACGAAAGTTTGCACTGTCAGTGGGCATCACCTTGGATTTTCTTCTCTTGCTTTAATCTGTCTGCAAACTTTTTTTCAACCATGTTAGCTCTAACTGGCTCCAAATGGCTTTAAGAATCTCACAGGTGCATTACCCATCTGCCTGCTCTTACCGTAGTCTGTGATTCCTGTTCACTTTGTCTTCAGGACCTGACTGACTGAAACCCATACTCTTTTTTGGGGGGAGGGGGGCTGTAAGATCACCACAGATGACTTAACAATTCTTCTAACAATTCTTCTTCATTTATTCCCGTCTTCTGTCGTTCTCGGGGATTTGTTGAGGGGTTCGTTTGTCCATTCTTTAATGTTCTTCTCTCAATGTTTCTTCATCTTCTCTCTCTCTCTCTCTCTCTTCTCTCTCTCTCTTCTCTCTCTCTCTCTTCTCTCTCTCTTCTCTCTCTCTCTTCTCTCTCTCTCTTCTATCTCTCTCACTCTCTCTCTCTCTCTCCTCCCACCTGGTACACAACCTTTCACGTTTCACGAAGCTTTTTGCAAGTCCCGATGACCTTATGACATTACAGATCTTCACAATGGAGAGAAAGTCATGATGTGATTCAATCGTTGTCCTAGTCCTACTGCCGATGTACTAAGTCTTTATTTGTGACCCAGTTTTTCAAAAGCCTGTTTTGCCCTTCAGGAATCAATATACATACTTGTCTCTGTTCTTACATGAGCCAGCTCGTACAGCTTATCCTGAAGTCAGAGTTATCAGCTGAGGTTTCCTGCACTTCCCTGCATGAAAGACTTTGAAATAACATCTGCTTTGTTTTGTAGCCCGTCAGTGGATCTGGTAGATCCACTACTTTGCAAGAACTCTCACAGGGTTCACATTGAGATCTGTACCAAACCACCTGCTGCCGCTCGCATAGATTTGATTACAGTGTGGGCATAGTATAATGTATTGTTACGCCGATCTACTAAAGAGCTATGAGGATAGCCACAGGTGGCGTCAAAACGTTGCCACGTCGTCGGGAAGAAAACAATAAACACTATAGTTACAGACCTGCACATAATCGATGACGGTAACTAATTAAACCTCTCGTGTGAAACAATGACAGAACGGTGTATTTGGCTGAAAATCATCACCATTTGTCGTAGATATCACCGAGATCCATGGGAGACATCTTTTCTCTCTCCTTGCTCCTGTCTTCTGTCTCGCTCTCTTTCCTTTTCTCTTTCTTGGCGTGTAAACGTATATTACCGTGTTTGACACAATATAGCCGTAATCGTGCACAACAACACATAACCACCAACAAGAGATTGAAAGCCGTAAATGAAGGTAGTTTCGGTTTTCTGGCTCAGACATTAGTACCTTGTCATTAGGTTGTGTAAATAGTGAATAGTCTTGTTGGTGGTTTAACTTTCATGTCTTTATGTCACTTTCATAAGCCCATAATGACAAAAACTTCGACAGGCCAGGGGGTCTTTTAACATTTCAGAAGTTTAAACAAGGCATCATTTTTTATTTATTTTTTTTTATTGTCACACAATCGGACAGTGAGTAGAGTGTAGTCAGTAAAGTTATGAACATTTCCCAGATACGTGCCTTGTTAAGTGGAGTCTTCAACTCTCCTTGACAAAGCAGGAAGTATCGATCGATTACTTAACTGCGTAACCATGCAATAACGGTTATTGAGAATTGGTTCAGCCATGTTACAAATCCAGCAAGCAACAGTAGACAGAAACCAAAATAAAAGAAGTAGGGCAGATGAAAAGATCCGCCAACAACATTCAAATATGCTCAGAGAGACCATTTGTGGGGATCCAGGCCCTTGTTCTTAGCTATGACCGATGGAAAAGACTGGTGCACAATGAGCCTTTTTTTTTTTTTAAATTTTTTCCAGCCACCTAAATGACTTTTCTTTAACAAGCACAACAGGTATAAGGCACGGCATTGTTCCCCCGTGGTGGCCTGGGGTTTATAAGTAGGTTCTTTGCTCCTACCTGCAGGCGGCGAAGCCGGCTATCGGTGGGCTGTCTCCCATGGAATGTCATCCTTGACAGGAGTAGCATTTCTTCTCTCTCTCCTTTCTTCTGTCTTCCCTCCGGCTTTCTTTCCTTTCTTCTTCTTGACGTGTAAACATATCTTACAGTGTTTGACTCAATATAGCCGGTGTCGTGCTGATGTGCCGTTAAACCCCAACACAAACAAACAAATAGACAAACAAGGCATTGTAAAGAAGGAAAATAAGACTTTAGCTCCTGTTACTTGAAAAACATGAAAAAAAAAAAAATTATGAAAAATAATAATGATACTAGAGAACATTTTTATATAGCGCTTATTCCCATAATTACAGGCTCTAAGCGCTTTACAATCTATTATTACCCCGACAGACACAAAGAAGACACTCATAAACATTCTCAGCTTCCTGGTAAGCATAAAAGGCAGCTGCCTGCTAGGTGTTCAAATCCTTATCAATCTAACAATATCGTGCACTGTCTGTAGTCAAATTCAAACCAGGATGGAGTCAGGGAATGTGTGTAAATTATCTTTCCCAAAGACAAAATGGCGGGCCCTGTCAGGATTTGAACCCGGAACTTCATATCCCGAGTCCGACGGCCCAACCGCTAGGCCACCGACACCACGGTAATTTATCACGGTAAGAAAAAAATTATTTGTATCCAAAATGGCGACTATTCTTTTGAGACTTGTTCCATTCGTCATGTTTCAGACAGAAGGAGCTGAGGTGATTGTCTCCCTTTTCGCAATGCTTGTCTCCAAATCTTGGACTTAATAAAGACATGGGAAGTAATTTGGCTCATTGGTCCGGGAAAGGCCCTTATGACCCCCAGACGGAGTAAAGGACCTAAAAAGAAGACTAGAGCCCCCCCCCTTCCCTCCCCACCCACCCCCTCCCCCCTCCACCCTCGGGTTATGAAAACCTTTGGCTAAGTTAAGCACATCCCTAACTAGGCCTCCAGACTACCAGGTCTGATAAAATTGCAGCTATCCCCGCATGATGATTGGCTAGGTGATGTCTACCATCTACAATTATAAAGACTGCACTTTCATGTCCCCCCTGTGTTCTCAATTCATCTGCTGTCTGTGCATGTAGAGCTCGGTATTTATCAAGTATGCATCGTGCCCTGCTATTTGTGATGAAGACACACAATCGAATTAGACCGTCGGCGATGAGCGGGCCCATAGAATATTATTTCTGATATGCATTTCTCCCCGACCTGAGGGATTGGGGAAAGCGCCCGGGAGGGCGGTGAGCCATGCAATGTTTAACCCTCGGTATCCCAAGGGTCGGGTTTGTTTGTTTGTTTATTTTTCTGTTTTGTTTGTTTGTTTGTTTGTTTGGTTTTTTTTTTTTTTTTTGCTGTTGTTGTTTTTTGTTTGGTGTGTGTAAATTTGTTCCTGAGGTTCGTGTGTCTAGCAAAGGGAATTAATCAGGCTCTTAAAAACCAATACTTAATTTCCAGGTTACAATTTCGTACGGGTTACCCAACCTGTATAGTGCCCTATCCCGTGAACAAAGACAGAGAGAGAGAGAGAGAGAGAGGGGGGATTGTAGAATCTGTAGCGCCGCCGTACGGGTGAGATGGGAAAACAGGAAGTCCATACCTGGATCAATATATTGTGCACATCAGAGTATCAGCTACATCTATGTTATTAAAGTCAGCCTTTGTTCACAGCGGATGTCGGTCCCACTATGTATGTTGTAGAGTGGTGAAAAATGCTCAGTTGTTATTCCATAGACTGGAAAACTATGGAAAGCCGGCATTGCCATCTATCCTGGAATTGGCGCAGGGCATGGCAGAATAATTATCATTGCTCTTATACCTAAATGTCCAGATACTTGGACTTTGTTGTGATAATGGGATCGTCCGTGATAAATAGCCTCGGTTTGTTCTGTTCGATTGTTTGTGACTGTGTGTCGGAATGTATTACCGTGAAGAGGTCTGGTTTCTCTCCCTCCTTTTTTTTTTTTTACGAGCTGTCCTTCCACTCAAGAAGGCCATTCACTCACTCACTCACTCACTCACTCATTCATTCACGCCTCACTCACTCACTCACTCACTCATTCTTTCACTCACTCACGCATTCACTCACTCACTCTCTCACTCACTCAGTCACTCACTCACACTCACCTCACCCTGTCAAAGACACCTTTTCAGTCAATCTTTAGCACACATCCATTCATTCATTCCCTCAGTACCAACACACTTTTTCTTTCTCTCACTCCAACACTGTGCGCTCTCCTCATCTTTCTCTCACTCCCTTTCTTTAGTCTTTTCCCTCCTCCGCTGTCCCCCATCTCTCTCTCTCTCTCTCTCTCTCTCTCTCTCTCTCTGTGTTTTTCTTTCTCTTCTTCTGTTTTCTCTTCTGTGCCCGCCTGTCTGTCTGTCTATCTGCACATCTATCTATCTGCCCATCTATCTGTCTGCCCGTCTGTCTGTCTGCCCGTCTGTCTGTCTGTCCATCTGTCTGTCTGCCCGTCTGTCGGTCTGTCTCTCTATCCGTCTGTCTGCCCGTCTGTCTGTCTGCCCGTCTGTCGGTCTGTCTCTCTATCTGTCTGTCTGTCCGTCTGTCTGTCGGTCTGTTTCTCTATCTGTCTGTCCGTCTGTCTGTCGGTTTGTCTCTCTATCTGTCTGTCTGCCCGTCTGTCTGTCTCTCTGTCTGCTTATTTGTCTACCTGTCTGCCCATCTGTCTGTCTTTCTCTCTATCTGTTTGCCCATTTGTCTGTCTGCCTGTCTGTCTGTCTGTCTGTCTCTCTATCGTCTGCCCGTCTGTCTGCCCATCTGTCTGTCTGCCCGTCTGTCTGTCTGCTCGTCTGTCTGTCTGTCTCTCTATCTGTCTGCCCGTCTGTCTGTCTGTGTCTCTCTATCTGTCTGCCCATCTGTCTACCTGTCTGCCCGTCTGTCTCTCTATCTGTCTACCTGTCAGTCTGCCAATCTGCGGACCTGTCTTTTTTTTTTTTGTTTACCTAAGTTGTCGTCTAGTCCAGTGTTCGATCTTTACTCAATCATCTTTTCTTCCATAGTATCCTCTCTCTCTCTCTCTATCTCTCTCTCCTTCCCTCCTTCCCTCCCTCCTTTCGTCTTTCATCCGGTTCACCTATTTTCTGTCTGTGTTTTCCCTGCCAATCAAAGCGAGACAACCCTGTATAAAATTGAATATTGATCCGTTCACGTGAAGTTCATTCTCATCTCACTGGAGAGCACTGGAACCACAAGAAGGAGAGAGAGAGAGGGGGGGGAACGGCGGGGGGAGGGGGGCAGGTTTTAATTAAGACTGTGGTCCTAAGAAGCCGAGCCATATGATTGATAATACTCGGTCAATACGGCTTGTCTCCCTTACTTCACCCCGCCTGCAGGAAGCGATATCGCTCCACCGAGTGTTTAAAAAAACTAAACTCCGGAGAAATCGAATCTTCGAACAGATTGATTATCGATCTCAAGTCTGTTTTTCGTGAAGATGTTTATTCAGACTGTCCCGTGGTTTGGCGTTGATTGAGTTGGTTAAAACGAACCGACAAAGAGCTTGGGGTCTTGTATGCGCGGAACTCGCTGCACGCACATGTAATGGGACTGATTGAGAACTAATGAAGTTATAAAAGCCGATCTCTCTCTCTCTCTCTCTCTCTCTGTGTGTGTGTGTGTGTTTGTTTCACTGTCTCAGTTCTATTTCTTTTTCTGTCTCTCTCATGCAAGGGGGAGGTCAGCTATTGTGTTGATACTGTAAAGAATTGCTGTAGTTCTAGAAGTTATACTCTCGTGTCCCCACCCCCTTTTCTCTCTGACTCTCTCTCTCTCTCTCTCTCTTCTAAAGCCACAGGGGATGAGCTCTATACAAAACCCCAGACCAGGGTCAGTACTGTAGAAATCAGGAGCGAGACCAGTGATGTCACAAGGCATGTGAATACAAGATCTCAACACTAATCCACCCCCCCCCCCTTGTTATTCATCTCCCATTCCCTCCCACCTCCTCTTCCTCAGCACTAGTACCAACAATAATAGTAACAATAGTCATACCAACTGTAATGATAAGTAACAACAACATCGCCAAGGGGTTCCTAAACCTGATACTGTTCCGAATATTTTGTGTCCGCTTGTAAGTGTGAATGTAGCTTAAAATATACAGTATAGAATGTGTCTTATCACCTGGGATTGAATGAATTCCCTTTTTGATGACAATAATTGAGGTTTATTGATCTTATTTTGTATTATCTTGTAAGAGAGATCGTGAAATTTAGTCTTCATGTCTTCCAGGTTCTCCTAAGTAAAGTATTTTGTCCGAATGTATGTTAAAATACGCTTTTCACAGCTTTTTTTTTTTTTTCACCTGTTATTTTATTTTTGTTCCCAATCACAAAGTCCCATGTCAGACATGCAGACAATGCAGTGCAATAGTCCACAGTCCACAGATTAAAAGGTTTTTCCTGTCACCGATCAACGTATTCTCTTTGCACTTCAGTCTTTTCCTGTTATATCTTGTTCACAAAGAGACGGTTGTTTTGTTTTTTTTTTCCTCCTCTGCTTTTTTTTACATCCCCCCTTTTGTACTCGGGTGTTGAGCGGCCCTTTGAGAATCGAAAAAAAAAAAAATACGTTGAGATGGGAAGTCAAAGAAGAGGATTAGCGGAGGGGAGGGAAGAAAAGGGTGATATTGAGAGAAAAATGGAGGAGAAAAAAGTCCTCATGACACATAAAAATCGTGTTTTGTCGCGTTGCTGGATTTGGCGGAAATGGGCCGTGTTGCGCCACTTCACAGCGATTCAACATCCGATAGGCTGAGCATTTGGTTTCCGGCCCCCGCCGAGAATGGTAACTCGCATCACCACCGATTGGATGGCCACTTGATCACGTGATGTTGGGAGATTGAGTCAGGTGATAATTTGCCTTTCGTGTCGAGATCTCCTGTCATGAATCATGGAAATTCCTGTAAAATTCAGTCCATGGTGACCTGCCCTGCCCAGTCTATATTGAAATAAACTACAAAGATAAGAGTCGTGACATTCATTTTGGTCATCAGTTTCTTCACCATGACCAGATAGCATTCTACAAACATGGCTACCTCTACAAGTGTCATCAATACTCTCAGGGTTAAACTGTAAGTTTGGATTTTATCTGTTCAATTTTATAGTCTCAGCTCAGGTGTACCAGCCAAAACTAGCAGCCTGCAGAAAAAGGCTTTTCTGAGATCCAAAGTAGTCAAAATGTGTCACAGAGTCAGTTTGTGAGACACACTCTTTGACAACATTCTAAAGACGTGCCAAGCTATTCAAATTAGTGTAAATTTCCACACAGTATTGAAAGCCCACTTATTGCATCACATCATCCTGTGAACATTGCATGTTTTTCCCCCATTTTGATCATATTTTGCTTCTTCTTCTTCTTCTTCTTCTTCTTCTTGTTAGCCTTTAATACCGTCTGAAGTAATCTTCTTCACTCGTCATGGCTATGGACCAGGATCCAGATATCCGCAAATGATCTCTTTGTCCATAGCAGAATGTTGTCGTCCATCTTTTCTTTTGGCCTCAGTTTTTTTCGCTTCCCATCTACCGTTCGTTACAGTACAGTTTTAGGAAAATCACTTTAACTATATTACATGGGAGCCCGCAGAGCTAGATGTGATTTTCTGAGAATACCGTGTTCAGGGGAAAAGACAGTTTGTAAAAGTGCTCTGCCGTTTCTCGCCCTTTGTTCCTGTTGATTGACCTAGATACAGCGAACCAGTGAGGTTACAGACACGTCGATGTGTGGAGTTACTGGCTATAGAAGTCTCTTGGTAACTGTATTGGTTGTGAGGATGTCACTCAAAGCCATAGGACAGAGGTCCTCAAACTTGGCAAGGGGATGGCAGAGCCTTGCTAGAAGTGGCGTGGGAGAAAAATTAATCATCAATGGCATCGTTTGTGCTCTTACATAATATTTTTTGTTTTGTTTTTAATTCAATTTAAAAAAAAAGATAACCGTGTGTTATAGCGGTTCAAAGTCATCACATGATATAGAAATGTCTGTATGCATGCCAGTGAGTGTATCGTCTGTGTGGATGTGTATATGTCTGCAGGTGTAGTCACAGAAAATAGAATGTAACTCAAGCTGGTGATTGTAAAGGGTCGCGTGGATTTCAACCTTTGGGATAGGGGGTCGCCAGTGCAAAAATGTTGAGAACCACTGCTTTGATTTTGTTTGTTTGTGTTGGGGTTTAACGACACGTCAGCACGACTACGGCTATATTGTGTCAAACACGGTAAGATTTTTTTTTTTACACGTCAAGAAGAAGAGAGGAAAGACAGTGGGACAGAAGACAGGAGCAAGGAGAGAGAGAAGAGATGTCTCCCCTGGAATGTCGAGGATGACATTCCATGGGAGACATCCCACCGATGGCGGGCTTTAACCGCCTGCAGGTGGGAGCAGGGGACCTACTTCTTATATACCCTGGGCCCCCGCGGGGGGAGGAACCACTGGTCTTCATACACATTTGTGTTAGTATTCAGAGAGATGGAAGGAGGTCGCAGTTGTATATCTGAGTGGGGCCGATGGACTCGTAAGTCAGTCCCTTCATCCTCATTCATCAATAAGTCAGTCCAGTCTCTCAGTCAATTCCTCAGTCAGTCAGTCAGGTGAAAAGATCAAGTCAGGTCAAACTATAGCGGTGTTGATTGGGTCGCCGTTTTGGTCACAGTATGAAAGAAGTGAAAGGAAAGTAGAAACAACAGCTGGGAGGAGGGAAGAAATAGAGGAAGCGAAACTTACAGATAGAGAGAAAGACAAACAGACAGAGAGACAATATTAGTACAGAGAATACGAAGACGGGAGAGAGAGAGAGAGAGAGATCTACAGAGAGATATAGAGAGAGGCGACTACGGGAATGAGAAAGACAGACTGATAAAGATAGAGAGACAGAGAGAGATAATGGAATACAGATAGAAAGAGATACTGAGAGATGATAGCGAACTATATAGATGATAGAAAATGAGAGATCGACGAAGTTACTGAGAGCACACACACACAGAGAGAGAGAGAGAGAGATAGAGGCGAAGTTGTCCACACATCAAAATTAATGGCCATTTCCAACATCTTCACATTCCCTGCACGGAAAAAGTTTCTACCGTAAGTTTAAGCCCAAACCCCTTCCCTTCCCTACCCCAATCCTCCATTGTATCCCATGTCCTCTCTCTTTCTCCCTCAGACCTTCATCTGGCATCGTTGCTTATTTCTGAATCCACATCTTTCCTCATCTTCATCTTCCATTTTTGGAATTCGGGATAGATAGATAGATAGATAGATAGATAGATAGATAGATAGATAGATAGATAGATAGATAGATAGATAGAT
>JBCAUA010835500.1:0-13946 GCA_038406235.1 Peronia verruculata
CTATCTATCTATCTATCTATCTATCTATCTATCTATCTATCTATCTATCTATCTATCTATCTATCTAGCTATCCATTAACCCGTTTATCCATCCATCCATTCATCCATGCATCCCTTTATTAATACATCCATCCATCCATCCACCCATCAATCCATCCATCCATCCATTCATCAGTCTATCTTTCCGTCCATCCATCCATCTATTCATCCATCAATCTATCCATACATCATCTTTTTGCCTCTCGAATATTAATAAACCTGAACGAAAATTAGAAAATACGACACCACGGCTGTCATAAACGGAGTTGCCAAAGTTGATTCAGATTTACTAAAGCAATATTTGAATCTCCTATACAGTTATTAAAAAAAAAAAAAAAAGAACAGCCAGGAATGATGCTCAAACTGTTATTCTATAGATGTATTATATATCATTTCTCACATTTTATCACTATCATGTACGTATTCAGATACTATCATGCATCGTTGACTAATTTTTGTTTCTTTTGAGTTTATCTTACAATGCTTGGTTTTAGACTTGGATATATGAAACTATATGAATATTTATAGCTTCTTATCCAAGTGTAAGTCTTCATTATAATTTGAAATAACCATTAACATGCAGAAATATAATCATTTACGAATCCATCATAAAGATACATTACTATACTTTCATGGATTTGTTCTCAATTGCGCCGAGAGGTACTCGACTCCTCTGTTCACACTGTGGAACGGGTAGAGTTCTGGCCAAATGATACAACACGGATAATTCTGTCACAAACAGGTCAAAGAGAAAGACAGAATAACTTTGCATAATTATATTTTAATTGACAGACCCCATTAAATTGTGTCCTATTGTTTTACATAGATCTGGTTTCAGCTGTATAGAGTTTCAGGGTGAATTCACTTTGCTGCAAGTTTTAATGGTAAGGGAAAAAAGAGACTCGTTACAGCTATCTGGACACTATTTTTAATTGATGACTGGCATGTAAATAAAATCAGATGATTGCATCTGATCTCATTGTAATCCCATCTTTCTGTTCCAAATTAAGTTAACTAATATTCTGTATGCGTGGTAAATATTTCCTCTCCCTGAAATTTAATGTCCGGTTCAACAAAATATATCAGCTAAATGGATAATATCACTGTAATAATTATTTCTTTTATTTCTTTTTGTTTTATGGAATTATATTTACGCTACTTTCAAGATTTATACAGCAGGCAGCTGATTATTTCAACTATCACTAGGACTGAGAAGATCCATCATATGAAGACTCATCATCAAATGAAAGGTTAGTGTTGAGGTTGAACTGATGAAATTTGCTTGTTCACAATGATGAAAATGACCACTGTATCCAAAACAAAAGTTTTAGCGTACAAGAAACAATTCAGGAAAAGCAACGACAGCTCCAGAGTTTTCCAAGTTGGCCTTCTAGAATTCTGGCAGAATGAAGACAGAACGGAGGGCTTGTAAGGTGGCCTGTCAGCTATGTCACACAAAGTACAAACTTTGTGAAACACAACCTTATTTAAAAGCAAAACATTTCCAAATTTCGTTTCACAACGTGACCTAATTTTCATGTGAAGGTAGCAAATATTTGATTTGAGCGAAGTATTTTCTCCTTGATTGACAAAATTAAAGTAAACAGATTTTTTTTTAAAACCACAAACACATTCAAGGTTAATAATTGCGATTTGTTAGATATTCCACGGTCTCAAACCATTTATCTGCCTAAGCCATCAACTGAACGGATGGCCGGGGCATCTCAGTGAAGGAGGCTATGAGAAACCCTGGCACCCCACGAAGAAACTCCAGAAACTATTAGCTACTGTTTCATCCGTACAACGTTGTCTTGTTTGGTTTCACTGAGACGGACGGCTCTTTTGAATATCCAAACTGAGGCAGTTAATAGCTAATAATAGTAAAACACCAGCTTTCGGGAAAGACCCAAACGCGAGGGTACGTCAGACGTTTTCCTAAAACTCGCCACAATTATTATTTGGAGGGCATCTGTAACAGTCATTAGTCTTAAATTTCCTTCCCACCGTAAAAGGATTAAGTCAAGTAGTGAGACAATCTTTCGGCGGAGGTAAGGCCAAGATATTGAGTAGATGGAATTTCCCGTGACGTTGGTGAGCTCTATTGTGTGCGCAGTTTTATATCACCTATTAGCGTTTTTTTTTTTTTTTTATAAAAGGAACAATCTGCCACCTTATGGAGAGTTTATGTAGAGGGACCTTGTTAGGGCAGCAAAGTCTGTTTTAAAGACCGGTTTTTCATACGTCTTAATCTTCTTCAAAATATTCCTCTACGTGTTCCATCTATACTAAAACTTCATTTCAATGTTGTGAATGGAATAAAAACAAAATTTACTATATCTTTGAGATACTTTTCTCTGGCGTTGGTGTTGTGAAAGGGTGGGCCTTATTTGGGGTTAATGCCTTACTTCTGAAAGGTTCGTGAAACTGTGGTCGCCATCGTAAATGTCTTGCTGTGCACTTAAGTCATTGAAACGTCTCGTATTTTATAGACAGTGAATTGTGTCTAAACTTTTAGCAGATGTGAGTTCCAAATTTTCTATATCTGACAGCATTCTGAGAGTTCGGTAATCCACTGTTCTCTATACCTTTCTAAAGCTACACACTTTTCATATTCATGGTCATATTCATGTAAATCAAAGATTGGTTTTCCTGTGGATGTCTGAAGAATATCTGTCTCTGTAATATTTCACATTCCAGAAATAGAACAATACTATCAGCATGCATCATAACTACGAAAAGTCTAATGAAACTGTGAAACTGACAGTGGCGATTTTATATTAATTCTGCTTCTTAACCTCAGCCCCTTTCTCATAGTCAAGCCGGTATCAACATTCTCCATTACAACAATAACAACAACAAGGACAATAAATAACAACAGCAGCACAAAAGACACAAATGGCAAAACTATAAAATGCACACAGAAAACACCAATTGGAAGTGGGTCAAATAACGACGATGAGTTCGCTGACTCCAACATTATGTCGTTTTAAAAAACACAACAACAATAACAACAACAACAACAAAAAAAAAAAGCCATGAAAACGGAGTCCGCCCACAGGAGACAGGGTCATGTGCAAATTAACTCTGACGAACTCATTATTCGAAGGCGAATGTTATGGGAGGGTTGTGTGAGGGCTGGAAGTTTGAAAGGGGGAGGGGCGGGAAGGGGAAGATAGAGAGAGGGAAAGGGGAAAGGGGATAGACAGAGGGCATCATTCTGGGTGACGAATTTCAATTTGTCTCTTTCGGTGAGGGCGTGAGTATTTTCCGCCCTATGACATCTGCCATGGGCATTCAGTTAATCTAGACTCCGCTACAGAGAAGGGGGTGGGTGAGAAGAATCACGAGGTCTCTGGTGTTGTAGACACGGATTGGCCATGACAATACCAACACCAAAAGCTGCAGCATCAGTAATGTTTTATTGTATCTATGAAGCGAATCCGTAGAACCCAACTTCACATCATTTATGACAGTAAGAGTAAAATTGTGAAATACCATCACCACTACTAACAAAGAGAACAACAGCAACAACAACGACAATAGCAAAACATCGGCAGCAACAATAAACATCCACAACAGCAGCCCTCAATAACAGCAACAATAAAAAGAACAACACCAATAGCAACGACAACAGCAACAAGAACAACATTATAATCTTAATTTGAAGGGCCCTCTGATCTGCCAACTAGCACAAGATGGGAATATTCTTATACTGGAAAGCCATCAGCTACAGCAACCACTTATATTATAGAATACTGTCTTCTGACTACGGCGGGAATGACAAGGCAACAATAATGAAACTCCCATTGTCAGCTGTTACATGCTAACTCATCTAGGTAGAGGTGTAATTAAACTCAGACTAGGATTCCTGAAACACATCAATCACCTATGGACTTCTCCCCAAACATGGCAGGAATGATACAGCATCGCCATCAGCAACAACAAGAACAACAACAACAAAACCCCTCATCACTATATTCTAGATCATTTCGTTTGTCATGGGATCATCCTCAGACTAAAATTTACTGCAAAGCCGTGAAAGACAGCCACCACCCATGGACTGTGTCCCACCCACCTGAGATCCCGGGTGTCAGCAGAGGACAGAGTCAGTGTCATTGACAGCCGCAGCTGTTGCATAACTGGCAGTTACTTGGGCCAAACTAGATTTCTATTTATCACCCTCATCGTCATTTTAAACCTAAGACATGGACTACCAATCGGTAACTAACTTACTACATTCAAGGAAAGAAATGACAATCTGGAGACATGATAAATCAACTGTTAATATATATAATATAATAAAACAGTCTAACCGGTAACTAACAAAACAATACAAGAAAGCAAATCACATATATAAATAACTTGATCTTGATTCTCTGCCAAATTTTCGAGACCGCTTGGCTCTTCGTCGGGGCAAAAATGAACACAAATAAAACAGCTATTGCTGTACACCAATATTTTTTTTGACCTGGTTGATCCTTTTTCAGGGCAACTGAGAGAAGAAAAAAAAAATATACATGTATTATCATCTTCATCATCCCCATGTATTCTTAGGTGGATTAGAAGACTGACCGAACCCCATTTTGGAGCCGTAATTCGATCCTGGTTACGAATAATCATCGTCAGGTGGTCCAGCAGTTGGGTCGTTGGGCTCAGCCCTGAAAATTACAGGTTTGAATCATGACTGGTCTTGGCATTTCGTCCTTGTGAAAGACATTTCCCACACATTTCTTGATTCAACCCGGATTGTAAAGACAGAGAATGGGTTTACTAGATTAATAAGGTTTAAAGCGCTAAATAGGCAGCCGGCTTGTATGTTTTCGAGGACGTTGAGAACTACTAAGTGTCTCCATTGGATTTGTCGAGGTAATAATGAATTGTGACGCGAATAGATCTGTATGCTCTGCGGGGACAAGCGCTGTTGCTCTCCATTATTATTATCACTTACTGACATTAAATAGACATAATTCGGGTAACGGTTAAGGTACAGAGAGGCCTACATGTAGTTGTCACAAGAGACTTACCTTACCTTGAGCTCGGCAGATGTGTTTGTTAAAGTCCACTCTTAAATACAACGAACACTCTACTTTAGTGGATTCAACTTAATCTTGTGCCATGTTTTACCTTACGCCTTACATACTCTGATTACAAAGATATCCTTATAGCTTACTAGACCTTTCAAACCTTTCCCTTTCTTCATTAAACTTCTCTTATGATCGTTGCAATTTATTTCTTATATTTTCTCCCGGTTCTTTTACACCATCCCTACTCTTCTCTGAGATTGGTTTCTGTGATATAATTTTCGTTCTCTTTTTTTCCCTATCTGTATTTTTTGTTTGCTATCAATTTAGATCTTTCATTACACTGTTAATGCTTCTCAACTGACGCTTCCTCGTGTTTCAAACTAGTTTTATATTCTACATTCTGAGTATGGTTAGTCTCAGACTGGATTTCTTTCCTTTATCTGTTCTATCAGACGTCCACCATTTGTAAGTCTAATTGTTTTAAGTTGCACTGCTACTGTTTTGAGAAATTTGCAATCGTATAGGGCTACGGCATCTTTGTATGGATAATTAACATGGTCATTAATACTGACATTATGTCTATTCATCTACCTTTCGCACGTTTGGCACTCAATGCTAATTTTTCTTTCACTGGTCCTATTGTAAACAACTCCAAACAATGCTATTTCAACTCTTCTTTGCTCATTCGGTACATTAAAACTTAGCAAGGATTCTGAATGACCATCTTTGCACACTAAACTTAAACATTCATGTCTTATATTTCATGCCCAAACCCATATTATACATGCTGATCCTCACGAATCCCACGTCCAATTTCCCATACTGCTTTACATGTTTATATATCTTTTCCTTTTTTACTACATTCTCTGGCTTGAATTTAAATTAGTCTGCAACAATTTCTACTTTTTATCTTGTACATTTCTCGCCTTCTCTAACACACACTCAACTTTGCCTTGATCATCAAATGTCGTGTAATGCAAATTACTTTTGGCGTTTGGCAACCCGGACTGATGGGCGTTGGAGGAGATCATTTACTTCAGAGGAACAAGAACTTGATTGTGAGCAGAGCCGTGGATCAAGCGTTGGAACACGCAGTAAACAAGGAGAGAGAGAGAGAGAGAGAGAGAGAGAGAGAGAGAGAGAGAGAGAAAGAGAGAGAGAGAGAGAGAGAAGAAACAGAATTAAATTATGGGCATAACTGGAAGTCAAGAATTCTGACAAGCCTTGAAAACAAAACCACGCCTCTCTAACACAGATTATGCATATCCTACAATCTTGTCTGTTGAATTTGGAGAAGTTTATCTCTTGCTTACAAGAACAAAAACAACTACAACAACATCAACAACAACAAGAACGATGACGACGACGACAACAACAACAACAAGAAATAACAACAGCAAAAACAACACCAAAAGGAAAACCAACCAACAACAGGAACAAAATAAAATGAACACCTGAGGTAGAACTAAACATGGCGATCTACTTTAAAAGATCTCATGTTGTGTTATACTGAGTGCCATGTGATAGATCATGTTAATTTTCATGGTTAAATATTTTAGTCAAACAGATCGTTAGAAGCCGTTTATCTTTACTCCTGTAATAACCGAGTATTCCTGTAAAATCCGAGATTTGGATTGAGATCAGTAGTCATAGGTGGAGACTGCACTCAGTTCATGGATGTATTACGCGAGTCTTTGGGTCCACCTGGAATATTCCAGCAGTCTTTGCCTTCTCGGAGACACAGTTTTCTTTGTTTGATCCGCTGATCCGGATATATTACATGCTGGAGATGTAACTCGTCATTACAGCAATTAGCAGCAACATCTCTCACAATTTACCTGTTTTTGATCAAGCTCGAGTGAAAGGACAAAGGATAACAAGCAAATCAAGCAGCTTACAGAGTTTATCTTCGAGTCTGTTTATCTTCGAGTGACTAATGGGGGTTTTTCATATCGTCAGATTAGTGACAGATAAGCCCATATGGCTTATTGCAGTTGGAAACGATGCAGACCGAAAAGAAATGATGGGGTTAATGAGAATCTGGAATCAGATTTATAGAAAGAAAGGAGGAAAGAGCGAGAGAGAAAGAGAGAGGGGAATGAAAGATAAAATAAATGATGTTAATAGGAAATCAGGGTTAGAGTTAGCTAGAGAGCGAGAGAAAGTGTGAGTTAAAAAGCCAGCAAGAGGAGTAAATAGAGAGATAGTGAGAAAGTGAGAAAAAGGAAAGAAGAGAAGGGAAGGGAAGGTGAGAAAAATATAGAGATAAGAACCGGGAGATGACAAATACTAGTTGAGAGACTGAAAATGTTGGAAAGGGGGGGGGGGGGGTAGATAGACCGTAAGAAACAAAAAGATGCACACCTAAAAGTACAAATGCGTAGGCAGCTGGAGAAGAGGAGAGAGGAATTGACAGAGAACAGATATAATTTAAGCCTCAAATTAAGGGCATGACAGCAATAGACAGATTGAAATGAAAGGGAAAGCCTGAGAGTGCAGAAAGCCCTCCAAAAAGTAGTGAAAACCACAATAGTTCTAAAAGCTGAAGGACGAGCGACATGGCACTGATATTCTGCAAATGTCAATCTCAATGCTTTGGGGATTTGTCGACAGAGATGTGCTGATTGTATAAATGCGATATTTTCTTTCTGTTATTATTTTACTCTCATTATACAGAAGGTTCGTTATTACATGAAACATGGATGTGAGGAACGACTACCTTTTAATTAACCTTAAAGGTGTCAATGACAGTAGAAACTGCTGCCGAAGTACCTGGTCTCTCTCTCTATATATTATATATATAAATCTTTCTCTCTCTCTCTTTCTCTCTTTCTCTCTCTCTCTCTCTCTCTCTTCTCTCTGTGATACTTTTTCTTGTTCTATTGTTTTTCCTTGTTTCTTGTTACAGTTAGGACTGAAAATTAATATCAGCTGCATACTTTGTTACTGTGATCTAATCTAAGGTACGATATTACGAAAGAAATTCACCAGCAAAGTATAATCAGAGAGTCTTTGACCAGCTCAGTCTATGATGAACTACAAAAACATAAGCATAAACATACTCAAAGAAAGTCATTTAACTAAAGTCTCGGCAATACTAACAATACAGATGCTGTCTTTCTTGGGCTGTACCAGGAGAAGGAAAAGGTACCGCTGCACGGCGAACTTCTCGAAAACAAACAGTTTCGTGCTAGCTTATTCACTAACTGGACAAAACCTGTAAAATGATGGAAATCTTTATGTTTGGTTAAATAAACAAGCAACATACTATAGAGTCCGCCTAAAAAATATAATGAAAAAAAAAAAATTAAGAGTGATATAGTCTGTCAAGAAAACATCGTACTGAAGTACAAATGTTATGGAAATAAATGTTATAAGTTCGAAAAGAGATTTATACCGTTAGAAGAACTACTTTTATACGTTTTTATTTTCTTGAAGTGTATATTTTATGCTTTTTGGTGCACTCTGCTTATACAAGAACAAGACAAGCACGTTCCGCAACCAAATTTCATGTCTTCCATTACCGATATGTCTTTGGATCTGCCGCATGTAATCAACTGTTCTGAGTTATATTCTCTCTGTTGCTATTTGTAATAGCCAAGTACCCAGTAATCGTGTGCGTGAACAACTTCGTCACCCATCGCTACGAGAAGACGATTCATAACCGACAGCTCTGGATTATGAACTTATATAATAACTTTGAGAAGCAGTCTCTACACCCCCATGAAAGAACCTTTTTATGACAACAGTTAGTTAGCAAGAATGAGATAGAGTTATCAGCACGCCGCTTTGTGAAATAATTCTCATTGTATGCACGAAGAAGATGGTCCAAGACTACACATTTTCATTTTTATTCTTATATGCCCCTTTCATGAGACGGCCAAGATATTTTTCTTAGAATGGGGTCTCATAAATCACTGTGGTCGGCAAGTTCTCCTGGGAGGCAAACAAAATGAGCTTATATTAACTTATCTTTAAAAAAAAAATAATAATAATATAAATATATATATATATCTCAACAGCACGAATTCTCTTTTAACAAATAAATAATGTACTTCGGCTCGAGATATTAATGATGATAGCTCGTCAAGCGGTTTTCAGAGCAAACCTACATTGATCCCAGTCATTCCAAATAACACGTACATTGAGCGGTTTTCCCACCAGCACGCTGCATGGTCCCCAAAACATTGATCAAAACCTGTGACATTCAGTATTCTACATGCTACCACTGTTTTAGTGTTAATATTCTTACTTCGAAAATATTACTCTAATATTTTGACCACGTAAATCGTAACACTACCAGAAATATTACTGCTTACAATCATTATCCTATCAAGTGTGAACAAAATTTACTCTCTGGGAGAAATGTGTTTTCGTATTGTCTTATCTTATCTAATCAAATGGGTTTCACAGAGGCGGACAACAGGACCCCTAAGTATTAATTAAAGTATGGAACATGGTTCTCACACCTTTCCCCTGGTGACATCCACCATTCAATGTAGAACATCACGCAGTTTTCACACAAAGTGATCATCCCAGCCTCCTCGTTTTAATGAGGACCTAACACTTTGGTTCCCACCGAAAATTTGAGCAACAACCACTTGCCATCATTAACAGAAGTGTGAGAAGCCTGACTAGACGCATGCAAAAGTCCAGTTTTGTCCGTTAACGTCACGAGTGTGAGAAATCTATGCATAAAGATGATTGCCGTTTAAGCTTAATAGATACAATATTGCCCCTACTTCATTATAGATAGAACAAAAACTTTTATGAGAATCGAAGAGCAAAAAGATGTTCTTGTGAGGTTTTCTTCATTCATTTCGTTCCAAAGAAACAGTATTTGCCTCTATCGATCATAAGCGAAGTCGTTGTATAATGGTAGTACCTGTTTCTGTATTTAAAAAAATGGTAATAATCAAATAATTATAAAGAATAATGGAAATAGTCTTTATCTCATCTGTAAACAATCATTTCCAGTACCAAAAACCATCACTACCACAACCATTAAGACACCACAACAACAATAACAATATTTCAAAATAACAATCCCAGAAAAAAATAAAATCTCTAACAAATATCCCATACACAAAAACAGCAACGCCAATTTGCAACAACAACAAGAACAACAGCAATGATTGCGACACCCGTAATTGTACATTTTTTAGCAAATGAAACCAAATATCACATGCCTTAAGCAATCACACCACACATCCAAAATAGATAATAATATACACACTATCAAATGAACCTAAGCATACAGCACTCTCTCACACACACACACACGAATTTTAAAACGAACTGAAACAATCTGAACAAGGTAACATGATCATGTATCTGACTCAGTGCTATAGCTGAGAAAGTGCAAATAAAACGCTTTCAATGCAAGGAACACAAGAGAACGACGCATGATTGAATAGAATATTGTGAACACGTCTTTCTCTCTTTCTCAATATGAACATATCTCTCTCTTTCAGTCTGAATGGGTCTCCCTAGTCTCATTGCCAGAGGGAACATACAAACTGCATTAATTTGTCAGCTTCATATATTTCTTGTTCTCTCTCTCTCTCTCTCTCTCTCATCTTTTCTCTCTCCTCACCAATAAAATCCGATGCTGGCCAACATATTCAGTACCTTCACTAGTCTTTCAGATCGACATCGGCTGCACAATTTTGTATCCAGTCTGTAAGGAATTTTGCCAGTCAATGCCATTACTTATTAACCTTCACCACACCACTGCAGTTCAATGATATCTATTCTGCCTTTCCTAAAACATCACCCTTTTCTTCTACTCCTACAATTGAAGCCCTGAGAACGGAAGGTACTAGAGTAACATTTCTTAAACACTGAGCCAGGTCGAAAGAAAAACAATCAGTGAGAGATGTGACACCTATAAGGTGGAAACATCCAAGATCATAGAATGTAAAGCTCCGAGTAAAAGAGAAAAGCATAATTGTAACCTCAGAAAAAAATAAAGTTTCTCATTTCCAGATAAATATGCTTCAGTTTTCTTCTTTAGTTTCTATATCAGTTTCCTCTAAAGCGTTTTTTCTGCAAGGTTGCTGATTTTTACTGCTGCCACTAAAATTATTTTATATAATGTGTACCTCTATCATTCCTTCTCTCTAAACTGTTTCATCTGTTATAGCAAACCACTATATTAATTACTACTGCAATTGTTACTATTGCTGCGTCTTCCAAACTATAACTTATATTAGTTTTAGCTTATTTCGACAGTTATGATTAGTTCTGTGCACATTCTTATTGTTGATACTTTTTAAAGACTATTACTTTCACTCTAATTTCAACCGCTACAATTACACTTACTTCTAACAATTACAGCGTTGTACTGATTGTTCCATCAAATGAGCACGCAAGTTCCTCTCGTAAACAAATAATTCTTATCTCATCTTATCAATCTCCTCACATCTTTTCGTACTTTAAAACTTGATATTCCCTCAGTGCACCTCATCTTACCTCACGTTACATTATTATTTCCTCTCATTTCACCCAATCTCATCTCTTATGCTCCTGTACCTCTAATTCTGCAACCCCGTCCAAATACATTTATCAAGGTTAAATGTGCCATCAGCAAACCACCATTTCTCTGCCACCAGCAGTAATCACGGAAATGGTGCAGCCAGATCATACATATTTAAACATTGAGGCTGGCCGACCGTACCAGTTCTGACAAGCAATAAGAGCCGTGACAAATCCACTTACGATACTCCTATTGATGAGGCGACTAGCCATTCTTATGTCACAGAATTTGTGATGCTTTTTTTTTTTAAACAGGAAATAGGAGCAAGACTTCTGTCAAGGCTGGCCTATATAGCGTTTGGATCACCTACTTTGAACTATGTTCCTCGGCGACAAACTTACTTCACCGGATCGAATCCTCCCGGAGAATGGGAAACACTGAAACCTATTCATATTTTTGTTTAAGACTCAACTTTCTCGGATAAAGGCCAATATATTTCAGAGGTCTCTTACGCACCTTGAAGAGCCTTTGGCAGCTAAAAGTTTGATGGAGAGTAGGCGGAGACTCCGTTGTCCGGGTAACATTTGCAAACCCCAAATTTCTACCCATAAAACTTTTCAAGGGCATTTAAAATAAAGATTATTCTTATTTCGTATGACTGAAAGATTCAATTCAAAATTTAAAAAAAAAAAAAAAAGAATTTTGATGGCATGACACCTTTAGTGATCATTACTCCTTCTAAAATCTGCATCTAAAGGTACATTGATTATATTGTCTGACTCTCGATAGCAGATTTTTTTTCGACAGAAAAATTCAGAAGATTTTGGTATTTTTACTCGTTTTAAATGATTGTTGTGGGACCTATTTAATTATTCACCTTTACTCTCCCAAGAGCTGCTTCCCTTAGCTAGAATGTCAATAATGTGATTTTTGTTTACGTTCATTACCACGCAGACCCTCTAAAAGAGAGTTGTTTACCCTGTACATTGGCCTGTCCATGTCTATGCCGTGGGATTTAGCATTTCCAATGTCTGCTATTATGTATGAATATGGCTGATTTAAGCATTTATTATGTCTTAACACCAGTATATAATACGGACTGTGTATCACTGCCTGGGATGAGATAAGGGCAATGAATCGAAAAGTTCAGATTGTTATGAACATTGAAAGAGGAACAGTGAAGACCGTGTAACTAATTAACTCATTGTCACCCTGGAAATACTGTCCTCGTCCACGTCGTCCTTTCAGTCTCTCACGCTCGCCACCATCCAGACATAAAGTTTGTCAACGGTCTGGTAATGGCACCACCCAACTATTGACTTCGAAGAATCGCAAAGGAAAACAACAAGGACACGAGGGAAATGAGATAGACAAGATAAAATATGATGAGATGAGATGAAATAAGATAAGATCCCATGAAATATTATGATGAAATAAGATGGGATTAGATAACTTGAGGTAAGATTTGATCAGATAAGATGAATTTAGATAAGTAGATAAGTAAAATAAGATGTTATATGATAAAAAAAAAAAAAGCAATCCATTCACAAAAGTTGATGAGATACAATATACATGCATAACACATTCTCACTCACATGCATATTGACAAGATTATTACGTACAACATAAAACGAGGCAGACTCGAGAAAAACTTGAAAAAAGTATTGCTGATGGCATAAATGAATTTCCACACACAATGTAATGTTTTGTTACTTTTAATTACGGTTGAGGACCAGCTGTGATAACCACCACGACACGAGGTTGAAAAATTTACCAAAACCATAATTGTAATTTCCACACGTTTCTGCCACCGGCCATACACTTATCAAGTTGTTAAAGAGCTTCGTAAGTCTATCTTTGTTTTTTGCGCTATTCGCTTAGTTTCAGTGTGTTTGTGTGCGTCTGTGTTTTTGTTTAAAAATGAAACTGTCACCAAGTACTATGTGTCAGAAACAGTGAAAGGTACATCCTGTATAAAAACAAAAAAACTAAACTTCTCCTGTCTCATCTGAACCACAAAATCATTTTACATACTGACTAGACAGATTGAATCCATGTATGGTTTCACATTTTCACGACTGATTTATAGTGGAAAACTCGGTGCTCAACGGATAATTATCTTCTTATTAAAGGCTTTTGCTTCATTTCGCAAACAGAACAAAAGCAATGGGAAATAGTGGCCTTCAGTCCACCCTAAAAGCTTTTGACAGAGGTGTCTGCAAACATCTTAGTACATCACATACATCAAGACTAGTGGAGTCTTATCAACATACCTGTCTGTATGTCTTATCAACATGCCTGTCTGTATGTCTTACATATCTATCAGTCTATGTATTTATGTGTGTATGTATGTATGTATGTATGTATGTATGTATGTATGTATGTATGTATGTATGTATGTATGT
>JBCAUA010835511.1:0-13946 GCA_038406235.1 Peronia verruculata
ACCTGTCACATCATGTAAACAAAACCATATGTGAGCGATGTTGCCTCGGTCATGTGACCGATCTCGAAATACCTCATAGATTTGTTTCGACCAAGCAAACGGCTGAAATCCCCCGTTTAATTATAGCAGGCTAGGGGGTACAAACACTGCAAACTGTTCACATTGACATAGAAAAACACATAAAAATGCACGGGATCGGTGACAACTGTTCACATGTCTCGTGGTGGAGCGGTAATAAATACCATTGAGTGTTCTATTTCTAGCAAGGAGGTACAAACACTCAGCCCGGGATTTCCAGGCTTTTGCTTAGTTGAATATGAACTATTAGTTAATCAATCTTTCCTTTATCTATCAGTTGTATCTACCCTTCAGTGAGAAATTTAAATTCAAAAACTGAGAAAACCGCGAGTTAAAATATTACAGGAGTGTCTTATCTGGGCCTAGTATTGCAATGAGGGAGCATAGGCGAATAAAAAAGTTGCACCACATAATAAAAGCGAAACAATTTTGTTTCGGCTGGCACATGGGAGCGTCTGTTCGCAGTTTTTGAGGGGAGGGGACAAGGGGATTCAGGGGCACGTTACATAACTAACGTGGATACAGTAACTTTCTTAGGTACTGACAGAGAAAGAAGTGCATTAATAGGCCCAAATAGACGGCGCAAATTTTGATCACTGAATCGGTACAGAAGTAAGGGAACAAAACCTAAGGAGAATGCTCAAACACAGTAATAAGCTGATTATATCTCACTGTTTTTCAAATACTGTTGAATAGCATAATTATCTGTCATAAGTCAAATTAAATCTATATTATAACATTATAAGAAAACCCACAATAGCCTTATAGACTCGAAAACTGCTGACTGGATCCATCTGAAATTTGATACACAATATATGTTGCATATGGATCTGTGTTTCTATAGACATAAACCGGGAAAAAAAAGCTTATTATCTTTGACGTTGTTCTAATAATGCGATAATAATTGAATAACTAACTCGCCAGGCTGCTTAATCCGAATTGTACATTCGGAAACGTATGACGCTTCCAAGACACGTTTTCTCTGAGTAACATTCAGATTAATCGGCCAACACGCTTTGCCATACACTTAAAGCCGCATGGCTATTTTTTTTTTTTTTTAAGTCTCCCTCGGAGGTCATGGATTCTCTTCTAGTTTATATTATAAATCTGCAACAAAACCCACACTAGGCTTTAGGACTCGAAAGCTGCTGAATGGATCCATATGAAATTTGGCATACAATATTGTTGCATATGGATCAGTGTTTCTACCTGAATAAAGCCGTAAAAAGCTCTATATTATTATGTTTAATGTTATGCTAAAAAAAGAAAAGGCAATAATAATTGAATAGTAAACTCGCGAATTGTACGTGCGATAGAATGACCCATTCAAAACACCAAAACACGTCTTCTCTAAATAACATCCAGTTTAGTCAGTCATGTAAAATAACAACATCGAGGTACGCAGGCTTGACACATACTTTGAGTCTCAGGGCAGTGTCGGATTGTCTTTGTACATTTAAAAACAAAAAGGCCATGGCTTTACTCCGATCCCGGACTAACACTACAGTATACCAAATAATAAAACAACCCCACTGGCTTAAAACCTGATGGGACCCTCGACCAGCGCAAGTCCACCCTAACGCTAACATTTAGGTCCGACGAGCGGGTGACGGTCCTCCCTAACGCTAACATGTATGAGACCCTCGACCAGCACACGTCCACCCTAAGGCTAACATGTACATTCGATGAGCGGCACTGGCGTGTAGTCAATTCGCTGTTTATCGGGGGGACCGGAGTATAGTGACTTCGTAAAGAAGAAATCTCCCACGAAGACCGTGGGTCCTTTTCTAGTAATAAAACATACTCAACAAAGCAAAAACCTGGAAATCCCAGCCGGAGTGTTTGTACCCTTGCTAAAATTGATCACTCACTGATGTTTGCTACCGCTCCAGCACGACATCCGAGAACAATAATTATTGAAGACTCCAGTGGAAAAACCAGATAAGTCACATTTTCGTGAAAAATGAGCTATTGCCCCGACGTTATAAAGCAGACCGCTAAGATTTGTTAACCAGAACAATAACGTAGAAAAACCAGACAATTTCGTCTAAAAAGAGGGTTTTTGAAAGGGTATACAGTGAAAAACTATTGACTTCTAAACTTTAATTTGTTTTTCTTTTCTCCCTTTGTAGAAAATGTGACATCTGATTTTTTCCACGGGAGTCTTCAATTATTACCGGTCCTGTGCATGTTTAGGCCTAGATCTGTATATTTCGCTATGTCAGTCACAGTGAACAGTTTGGAGTGTACCCCGCCCCCTCCCAATCCCCTTCCAATAAAAACAAACGGGGATTTCCAGCCGTTCACAGGGGGACGCAGTGGCTCTGTGATATGGCGTCTGATCACGGAGATAACAGTCCGGGATCGACTCGCAGGTTCTGCATCTGGGGATGACAGAACACGAAGATTGAAAACCTGCTTTTTTTTTTTTTTTTACGTGACTCAACGGTCCCCTGGCTTCCTGTGAGTGGGGAAGCTCGACGTCTAGCCTTCTCGGATAAAGGCGAATATATTTCGGATATCTTATGTGTAAGTTACGCACTTTAAAGAACCGTTGGCAGTACAAAATCGATGGAAGAGTAGGCTGAGTGCCGCTGTCCGGGGCAAAATTTCCAAAATTCCAAATTTCTACCCACAAAATTTCTCAGCAGCAATTAGCAGTTTCTTAAAGCCGAGACAATCCTACTTTCCTGAGATTGAAAGGCTTAAGAAAAAACAAACAAAGCCTTCGCTTAGTCGGAAAAAAAAAATACATTAATAAGAATTGTCTGAGAAGTAGAGGAGTGTTATAGCTCCCACGTTGCATCCGATCCATTGCGAAATGAGGAGATGACACCTAAGCAGATAATAGAACTGGGAAATGTCAGATAGTAGGAGCTGCAGATACAAGGGATGCGTGGGTAGGGATATTCTTCGTATGCTCATGGTGAAAGAGATGAGAATTTCTGCTAACTGATAGTAGATAGACCTTGCTGTTGTTGTTGATGATGGAATTGTTGTTGTTGTTGTTGTTGATGGTGGTGGTGATGGTGGAGGTAGTAGTATGGTCGATGCCATTGTTGTAATTGATTTTCCTTTTGTTGTTGTTGTTGTCGTTGCTGCTGTTGTTGTTTTTGTTGTCGCTATTGCTGCTGCTGATGCTGTTGTTGTTGTTGCTGTTGTTTTTTGTTGTTGCTACTGTTGCTGCTGTCGTTGTTGTTGTTGTTGTTGTTGTTGTTGTTGTTGTTGCTACTGCTGCTGCTGTCGTTGTTGTTGTTGTTGTTGTAGGTGGTGGTGGGTGGCAGTGGAGTTGGTGGTGGTGGAGAAGGTAGTAGTATTCTCGTTGTAACTGTTGTAAATTTTTTGTTGTTGTTGCTGCTGATGCTGCTGTTGTTTTTGTTGTTGTTGTCGCCACTGCTGTGGTTGATGTCGTTGTTGGTATTGATGTGGTGATGATAATGTGCTTGAACTATTGTTGCTGCTCTTTTTCTTTATCTTTTTTAAAATTCTTCTTCTTCTGATTATTATTGAACCTTCCAACTCACATGGTAGAGATACATGACTCGCTTCTAATACAAAATACTGCGGCGTTTGCAAGAAAAGACATCGTAAAGATTAGAGCAATGTGCTTATACTATTTATACTGGAGAGCGGACACACATGACGTCACACGTGCTGAGTGTGGAGTCATGTCCAGGAGGGAATGACACCTAGTTAAGGCCGTTGTTATAATGTTACCCCGTGTTCATGGTTTCACGAATAAATTCACACTGTCATTATCTCATGATCGCAAGTCTGTTGTATTCTGTCCTTGTTGTAGCTCTCGATTTAAAAAAAAAAAATGAATCCGTATGTTTACGAGAAAGGATTTACTAGAACAGAATAATAACCAACTCCTTTCGTAGTAAGGGACGCCAAGCATAGCTAATTAGCAACGCCTGCATGTCCGTGGTGTCCATGGCACGCGAGACACAGGGTGTTTTGTTAAGGCGACGTTATGAGACCGGTCTCCAGTATAATAGTATAAGCTGCTTGGGTAAGGGCAATATGAAACAATTTATTCAACAGATATCAGAGCATTTTATAAGAATGAGATCTATGCTCCTGGTAGCCCATTCTTTCTGTTTCAACCTTGACATCTTAAGCCAAGAGTAAAATCAAGAGAAGATAATGATTTATTGTGTTTTTATAGTAAGATTTCGAATTTATTTATGTAATTCACCAAGCCAGTCTTCCTGGAGCCCTTCCCCTCCACTTAAAAAAAAAAGTTTTTATTTTTTTAAATCTCTTTATTGTCCGTTTGTTTGTGGGTCCCCCCCCCCCTTTCTCTCTCTCTCTCTCTCTCTCTCTCTCTCTCTCTTAGAACAAGTCGGAAATTCAAAGTGTTATGATTATAAATAATAACGGCCTAGGGTTTTCATTACAAGTTTATATTTTGTCTTTTATGCAGTGGGGGGGGGGGGTCATGGAGAGGAGAAGAAAAGGAGGAGAGGGGGGAGATTTTACATGAGGAACAATGAATATCAAAAGACACGGGTGGAGCGGCATTTAGAACTAAATTTTCGTGGAAGGGGGGAGGGACGCAAAAATAGAACCATATTTTTTTTAAAAATAAAACTATATAAATAAATAAGTGAAAGGATATGAAGAAAAAAAGAAACAGCAAAACCAAACACGAACCTCAACAAATGGAGAGGAACGCAAAAGAAAAAAAAAAACAAACAAACAAACAATTTTGAGACACGGAGATCCACAAAGATAGTTAAGTTTAGATTAGGCCTAGATTAAGGTTAGATTAGACCTAAATTTTGGTGTTTTGTAAACGCAAGATTGAAATAAGAGCAAGAATGGCTTTAAATATGATGATTTGAATGTCCCACCACCATCTACAGACATGAAAACATACCTTATTCTTCCTGAAAAATTAATGGTATCTGCAGCCAAAAGCACTAAAGAAAGGGAGGTCAGCAGGAGTGGATAACATGCCGGATGAGCTCAATGATTCTGGCTGGGGAAGAACTAACGAGTGCCCTCACAACCATCGGCAACCAGATTTGGTACACAAGGAAGTGGCCTACGCCATAGATCCAGTCACTCGTGATAAGTGATGACCCTCCCACAGAACGGCAACTTACAATAGTTCACATTCGACTAAACAAAAACCTGGAGTGTTTGTACCCATTGCTTAAAATAGAACACTCACTGGTATTTAAATTTTGTTTGCCGCTCCACCACTAGACATGTCAACAGTTGTCACCGATCCCGTGCATTTTTGTTGTTTTTTTTTTTTTGTGTGTGTGTGTCAGTGTGAACAGTTTGAAGTGTTTTTTTACCCCCTAGCCTACTAACATAAAACGGGGATTTCAGCGGTTCGCATGATCGAAACAAATCTATTGTGCCAGAACTATTGCACCATCAGCCCTATAAGCCACCCTAGTCAATTCATGCTAAAGGTGATTCTAAAAAAGACCAAGGCCATAAGATGAGGTGAGCGTAACCGAAGAACAGGCCTGGTATCAGACCAAGTTGCAGTACTACATGTATGTTATCACAGAGTACTATGCGAGACGTAGCTCCAACACCTAACGGGCCTGTACCATGTCTTCAAGGATTCCGAAAAGGTATTTGACAGGGCCTGGCATGCAGCCTTGTGGGCAACAGTGAGATACGACTAACCTAATCCAGGTCACACAAAGTCTTTACACCAAGGCAAAAAGTTCAGTTCATCTTGATGGCAGCGCTGGGGAATGTTTCACATAGCAGTCGGAATCAGACAGGGACACTTAGTGTCTCCTACCTTCAACATCTTCTTGGAAATAATCATGGCTGGCGCTTTCGAACATCGTCAAGGAACTGTCAACATTGGAGGTAGAATAGTTCCTAACTTGGGTTTTGCCTGTGACATTGGTGGTCTGGCAGCCAATGTAAAGGAAGATGTAAAATTTGTTAAAGGCCTAGACAAAACATTGAGAGCCCTTCATATGGAGCTCAGCACAGAGAAAAATCAAGATGATGACCAACAACATCAACGGCATCCCACAACCACAACTGTGAATATCCTCCCCCACCACCATAAAAGTATACACATGCCATAACCATAAAAATGACAATCAAGCACTGGAAGTTGTAACCAGCTCTAGGATGTAGGTTCCATTGTGGCAAATGAAGTTCAAAACTACAAATCGTCGCTGGAATCGAACAGAGCAGCACCAGCACTTACACAGTTAAAAAAAAAAAAAATAACTATCACAACCACCTCGTTCAAAGATCAAATTCATGCATTCATTCGTGACATCAATATTTCTTTGTGCCTGCGAGTCTTGAGCTGTGTTACAAGAACTAGAGAAAAGCAAACAAACATTGGAAATAAAATGTTTCCGTGAGGATTCTTGGAATCGCCTTCAAAGATCATGCAACAAATGAAGAGATGAAAAACAGAGTAAGGCAAGCACGTGGCCCATACAAGGAACTGTTAGCAACAGTCAGAGAAAGGTACCTCAAACAGTACACGGGTATATCACAAGATGCTTAGGCCTAGAGTTAGCAAAGACCATTCTGTAAGCCAGAGTGCGCAAAGGAAGCAGAAGAGACAGACACAAAGAAAAGGTGGGAGGACAACGTCCCGAAATGGACGGCCCTGACGCTGGGTGAGACAGTAAGAGCCGAGGACAGAGACCAGTGAGGAAGGCTGGTTGTCAAATCATCAGAGGTGCTCCGACGGTCCTGACTGACTATGGGATAGACTAGACTAGACTTGACAAAATATAAGTTATACAAGTAAAACACACACACACACACAATTATTGTGATCATTTTTTTTTTTTTTTTTTAAATTTCGAAATCTACTGACGTCGGCAATGTTATCTTGCCTTTATAGCATATTTTGTAATGAACGTTTCATCACTCCCTCGCAACAAAAAAAAAAAAAAACGCGAGTTTGAGATCACAAGATTGATGATCTAACTATTAAAATGTTAGGACTATCTTACGGTCTATATACGTCGTTCAACCTCCTGGTTGAGGTTATCTTGAGTTAGGAGTGGTACAAAAGACCTTTTACATGGTCATCAATAGAGCAAAGATCACCATATAACCTTTATCGCTGCTTGAAAAGAGTTGCAGATATCAACAGGACAGACGTAATCAGAAACAAAGAGAGATAGAAGGCGCGCGGGGGTGGGGGGGGGGGGTGTTCGAACAGGGTTATTTTTGTCATGTATAAACCAACAAAAAGTCAGACCGTTTGAACACGTGGATGCAGCCATATCAAACTGGCACACGAGCCAACAGCATTGAACAATCCGGCACCATGGCAAAAGGGAAGGTTTAAGATTTACTTGGGCTGAGGGTGTGGAAGACACACTACGACATCAATTCATTTTCTCCTCGTTCAGCCGTTCAAGCTGGCTGACAACTTTTCAAATCGCCAATTGCTCAAATCGTCAAATGTTCACATCGCAAACTGTTCAGATCGCCAAGTGTTCAAATCGCCAAGCGTTTCAAATCGCTGAATTGTTCAAACCGCCAACTGCTTCTCCTTGCAACGATCACTAGAGCCAGAACGGGAGAAGAAAGGAAAGAAAGAAGATGAGCAACACGGGCGGGAGGAATGTTGACAGAAGCAGTTTAAGCTCTCAACATCCAGGGATGAATGAAACTCAAATACCTTTACCACAAACCCTGGGTCAAGAGGTTAGAGGTAGAAACGGTCGATGAAATTCTTGCGGGATCGAGTGCTACCAGAAACAATAATTTTCTTGAAATGTTGTTGTTGTTGTTGTTGTTGTTGTTGTTGTTGTTGTTGTTGTTGTTGTTGTTGTTGTTGTTGTTTCAATGACTTATGAATTCTCAAGCTTCTTGTGAAGGGTCCAGCCTTCTAGAATCAAGGCGAAAATATTTCTGAGATATCGTGTGTACTTCATGCACATTATAGAAACCTTAGCTGGTCACATCGAGTCCACAATCGATAAAATGTCCCAAAACTCCAGAACTGGAACCCATTTCATTTCTTTTCTTTTTTTTTTCAGACCAGTCTGGCTATTGAAATGCCGAAATATGTTTATCCATAGGACTGACTTTGGGTGTCTCTCGGGAACCGAGAATGACATTGTCTTTGTGCAGACATCTAGGAATGGAGTGGACTCTCATGTGGCTCTGGAGTCCAAAGGCGAGAGGCGCAGATTTTGTTGCACTGCAGGCATGAAACGCCAATCACATTAGGAGGAGCACCAGCTGTTCTATGTCGACGCCTTTGTGCGACTGCAAGCCGGCCATGACGATTCTCCTCAAAGGCAGCAGCGGCTATTTATTATTATTTTTTTTTTTCCTTAAGCCTTTCAATCCTAAGAAAGTAGGATTATCTCGGCTTTTAGAAGTTGCCATTTTTGCTGAGACATTTTGTGGGCAGGTATTTGCAATTTTGGAAATTTTGAAAGAAACAGCGGCACTCAGCCTACTTTTCCATCGATTTTCAACTGACAATGGTTCTTTAACGTGCGTAACCTACACACAGGACCTCCGAAATATATTCGCCCTTATCCGAGAAGGCTAGACGTCGGGTTTCCCTAACCCCAGGAAGCCAGGGGACCGTTGAGTCACTGAAAAAATGCGGGTTTTCGATCTTCATGTCCTGTCATCCCCCCATGCAGAACCCGCGAGTCGATTCCGGCCTGTTTTGCTCCATGAGCAGAGGTCATACCAATTGAGCTTCTGCGTCCCCCTATTGGTCTTTGAGTGCCAATTTGTTCTGTCTGAAGCAATAGATTCAACAGCTATTGACTCTTAGGATTTGAAAGATGGTATAAATGCGACCACAGCCAAGAAGAATATCTCCAAGTGATTGCCTCACCAATCTAACTTCTGTCAACGCCGCTACCTCATTGTAACTGACAAATACTCACCAACAGACAAGCTATTGATTATACAATTATTTCCTCATCAGAGACTGTTTTGGGACCGACTTATTTCCCCTGGCCAAGAGTTGTTTCCCTTTGAGAAATTGGTCCATAATATGATTATTTATATAAATCATCAATGTAGGTCATGTCAAAGATAATGACATGTCATATGTCATGTCCATGGCATGTCCATGTCCTGAAATGATGTAATATTGATGTTCAGTATTAATATGGTGATGTTGTGGTCGACTGTAGATATGTCAGTGCATGTTAGTACGTTAGTACATGTGTCAGTATTATCACGTCCTAATTTTTCTGTCCAATGATTCGAGTTAAGTGATCAGCTATGAGTTTCTGTGTGATCACTCTATGCCTGTTGAATGCTCGATGATTCACAACATAATTATGAGAAACAACAAAAATTATTAAGTTCAATTCTCGTTTTAAAAAAATGAAGTGACTACACTCCGGTGTCCCCGATTAATAGCGAATTGGCTATAAGTCAGTCCCGCTCATCGGATGTACATGTTAGCGTTAGGATGGACTTGTGTTGGTCGAGGGTCTCATACATGTTAGTGTTAGGGGAGGACCGTCACCCACTCGTCGGACCTAGATCTACATGTTAGCGTTAGGGTGGACTTGCGCTGGACGAGGGTCCCAGCTGGTTAAGCCAGCGCGATTGTTTTATTATTTTGGTATACTGTAGTGTCAGTCCGGGACCGCAGTATAGACACGGCCTTTAAAAAATTTATAAGAAAACAGAAATTTTTCATGATTATCCCCCAGCAATGTAGGCGGAAAATATAATGAGGATTTTGATAAATAACTTGGAAGTTAAGATCAAAATGTGAAAATGCCAACAATTCTTCTTTTTTCTTTTTTGAACTAATTAAGGCATGAAATCATTTTGAAATTTATGGTTCGGAGTAGTGTTTCTAATTTGCGTCGTCATGATTTGACTACAATAGTAGTCTGCACTTTGGAGAGCGTCGTGAATAGAGTCTCAGGTGGTAGGGGAATAAGATTGTCTCCTCCCACTCCTACTCCAACCCTCATTGACAACAACAACAACAGCCACAACAACAACAACAGCTAGAACAAACACAACAACAACAACAACAACACATAACATATTACAACACTAATTAAGCGTGCGCGCGGGCAGAAAGGCTGGAACACCCCGACCAACTACATATGAGCCGAAAACCAAACGGCATAGGTTCGAATCCAAGAAGAACCCCGAGAGGGAAGGGGGGGGGGGTGACGGACATAAGAAATCATGACCCCGGTATGATTGGGGTTCTAGAAGATGCCATCAGGAAGTTCAAGACCGAAACATCTAACAAAAGAATCCACTCCTCTTTTGAAGACTGTCACCTGGCTCTCTTTCTCTTTCTCTCTTTTTCTTTCTCTCTTTTTCTCTCTCTTTCTCTCTCTCCCCTCTTCAGTTTCAGAAGATCCCCATTGTAAATAAAAGTTTTAATTCCAATGAATGAAAATAACCAAAAATATCAAACAATTACCTCCAGAATTTGTTATGAGCTAAGCATGGATAGCCTGAGAGAAATTCGAAATGTGCATCCTTTTTTTTTTTTTTTTTGCGAAGACCTTGATCTTTAAAGTTTCCCAGGTGTTCAAAACAGGTCGGCAGAGAACAAAATGTGGATTATAATTAATTATTGGAAAGGTGATTCCAACATGTCAACATGACAAAGGCTGACAGAATTCGGCTTAAGTAGCCTAAAGTACTAAACCCAGCCTAACACAAACACTGAACAGTGATTGAAAGCATAGTGTTCAACTTGTCCCCGGGGAGAGAGAGATTGAAAGAGAGAGAGAGAGAAAGGAGATTTGGGAGGAGGAGTTGATGACGAAGAGGAAGAGAGCGAGAGATAAAGAGAACGAGGTAGAAGAGAAAACGAGAGTGGCAGCGAGAGATAGAGAGAAGGGGAGAGGTTTTGGGAGGAAGAGTTAATGACGGAAAGGAACAGAGCGAGAGATAGATAGAAAGAGAGAGAAGGAGGTAGAAGAGAAAACGAAAGTAACAGACAGAGAGATAGAGAGAGATGCAGGGAAATAGAGAACAGATAGAGAGAAAAAAATAAATGAGATGAAAAGAAAGAAGAAAATAAAGAATAGAAGAAAAAGGAGGAGGGACACAGAGAGAGTGTCTGTGTGAAAGAGGAGGAGACAAAAGAGTGAAAGACGGGGGGGGGGGGGGCAGGATGTAAAGATTGAAGAGGGGAATGTGGAAGTGGGTAGGTGTCATGGAGGGGGAGTGAAAGAGGAGGGTGAGGAAGGAATCAGATGCAGAAGAGGACGGATAAGATACAGACAGCGGAGAGAGAGAAAGAAAGAGTGACAGGGACGGAAATGAATGAGATGAGAGAGAAAGAGGAGGATAGGACATGGATGAGCAGGTGATAGACAGAAAGAGGAGGAGAGAAAGAGAGAGAGAGAAGAGAAGAGTGGCATGACAGAGACAGAAATGAAAGAAATGAGAAAGAGAGGAGGGAGAAAGGCGGAGGAAGAGTAGCGATAGACAGAAAGATAGAGAGATAAAGAGGAAGAGAGAGAGAAAGGGAGGGTGACAGACAGAAATCATAGAGATAGGAGAGAGAGAGAGAAGAGGAAGACCAGCCGATAGAAGAACGAGGAAGATAGAGAGAGAGAGAGATAGAAAGGAAGAGGGAGAGAGAGAATACGAAAAAGAGGACTGGCCAATTAGATGAAGCAGCTGTTAGATTTATCGATGAATGAATTAAAATGGAGATGATTAGAAAAAAAAAATATTTCTATAAAAGACCTACTGTGTTCAGATTTGAGTGCTCCTGATCATGTACTTGACCAGTCTGACGTCATCAGTCCAGTGAGCTGACACCTCCATCGCTGTGCACGGTCTGCCGGGAACTGTCCAGGAGAGCGAGAGAAACGCTGGTTGTTGTTAGTACGAACTTTGAGGTGAAGAAAAAAGTTACTACAAAGCTAGTAGTTTTGTCCTCAATGCTGTGAAGCTGCATAAAAACGTATAAAATGCTGTTAAGACTAACCTCCCTGGTTGGGTGGTGCTACGCTTGATGCAGTCTTTAAATAAATATCTCCGCTGTTACTGGGAGGTCACCATTCCTTCTCAGAATAACATCGTCAAAATTGTTACTTTCTTTTAATAACTGTCCTAAGTTTCAGCTCTTCGTTAGTCACTAAACATTGACATAGATTTTATTTATTTAGTTATTTTTTTCTTCGGTCAGTGCAATATTATTAAGAAATCTGGCACTTTGTTCCTTTCATTCTATGTAAGATCTAGAGCTCAGTGCAAATGGGCAATGAGGCTGTTTCTGGAAATAAAAACTAGTAAAACACTTTGAGTTTTTAGCTGCTCTCATTCTGTTTAGGTATCACTGTGTATTATCTAACCTACGCGTGGAACAGTTTTTAAAAATTTGAAAAGTTTCAGCGATCCGTGCGTTATATATATAGCACACAGGCGCGAGGGAGGCACGAGGGGTTTGTCATGTCCCGTCTGTTGCGTCACTCATTGAGAAGTGGCTCGAGGAGAGCGCGCGCGCCGAGAGGGGGAACCCCCTAAATCAACGACAAGATGGCTGCTAGCTGTGAACCAATGAGATGAAACTATTAATATGGGCGTAAGCCAATGGCGACGCAGGGGCTCAGCCGGCCCGCGCTGTTGACTTTATGCAAACTGTTTTTTTTTTTCCAAAAAAAAGTTCAGCAAGTTTTTTTTGTCTGTGTGTGCCTGTGTGTGTAAAGTGTTTACCTATGGCCAGCCTGTCACACGACAGGCGGAAAGAGGATGTTGGCTGTTAGGCTCATCCTTTCACGGGGAGGATAGGACTTATAAATTTCCGTGTCTACCTGAACAAAGGCTGGTCTGAGACGAGAAAGGTCGAGTTTTTAAACACCCACTGTCAAGAGAAACAGACGGGAATGGTGTCGAGGGCAAGCCCCGGCTCTGAACGAGTAAGTTCTATAAACATTATCGCTGAGCACGTGGGGACTGAACAATAAGAAACAAAATGGTTAGTGCAGGTCGATGAACACCACGAACACCAAACATGGTTAACACTGTTAAGTGTTTCGTTACTCATGAGACAAGGCATAAACGGGGGGGCGCAGTGGCTCTGTGGTTTGTCGACTGCTTCAGACTGAAAATAATTCACGTCGGTGAGGTTATGGGTTCTGGCTGGGTTCGACCATTGGGGGATGGAAGGACACGGAGATTAAAAAAAAAAAAAACGCTGCATTTCTTTTTTTCAGTGACTCAACAGTCCCTGGTTTCTTCTGGGTAGGGAAGCCCGACGTCTAGCCTTCTCGGATAAGGTCGAATATATGTCGGAGGTCCCATGTGTATGTTACTCAAGTTAAAGAACCCATGCCAATTGAAAATCGATGAAAGAGTAGACTGCCCGTCTAAAATTGTGTGCAGACAAAATTTCCAGTTGGCAATATTTTCAGATTCCAAATTTCTACCCACAAAAATTCTCACCAGAATCAGGCAGCTATCGAAAGCCGAGATAATCCTACTGTCTCAGGATTGAAAGGTTTGAGAAAAACAAAAGGGCATTAACGGCCACATAGTTATCGTAAGATTTGCAAGACACTCTAGTTACCCCGTCAGTACATTTGTGGAACATTTATAAACAACTAGCAAGGTCTCAAGTTCTACGAACGGGGATATAGATAAAAATGATAAACTGACATTCACCATTGTCTGTGAAAAATGGGAAAATAGAAGACTTATCTATCTCTGATCTTTGCACTGCCTATGTCTACAATCTAGATTCTACCTGCTAAGAGAATCTGAATCATATAGTCTAATCTACACAACAATTATAAAGCTACGAAGAATTTCTACAGCTACACTATAATAACACAATCATAACACTTAACACAGTGATGGCACACACAAATTCTTAACACAGTGATGGCACACACAAATTCTTAACACAGTGATGGCACAAACACTTGAAA
>JBCAUA010835522.1:0-13946 GCA_038406235.1 Peronia verruculata
TATCTATCTATCTATCTATCTATCTATCTATCTATCTATCTATCTATCTATCTATTTATCTATCTATCTATCTATCCTTGGCGTTCCTTCTCTTCCCCATGTAAATTCAATTGTCTTGCTGCTCGGATGTTCTGTTTACCAACCAGACTCTTAGGTTTACCTTCATGGCCCGTTTAGGTCGCAAACAAAGATCAAAGCCTGTCTTTTACAACAGCGATGTTCCTCTAGCATAACGATCCTATAACTCTCTGAACCCAAACCAGCAAGAAAAACCTTTCACTCTGCCAGCCAGAACAATACTCTGTGTACCTGTCCCTTGCAAAAAACTGCAGTCTACAAAATGGTATCTAAAATGGTACGGCTTTACAAACCAGAAAACAGATCACAAAGTGACAACAAGTTACATTATAGTCTGCAAACTGGTATCTAAAATGGGTACTACTTTGAAAACTACAAAATCATAGATCACAAAGTGACCACAAGCACTACCACAGCCTACAAACCGGTGCTAAAATGAGGACTACTTTATGAACTAGAAAACACAAGCATTACCACAAATTAATTTAGTTACAAATTTGTAACTAAAATAGGTCCCAACTTTTAAACTAGAAAAAAAACAGATTATCACAAAGGGACTACAAGTAAAATACAATCTACAAACTAGTACATAAAATAGGCACTGCTTGTGGAACCAGAAGACATAGATCACAAAGCCACCACGAATTTAGTGCCATCTTGCAGCTCAATGACCCGTAACTAGACCTGCTGGCCAACGAGTCTGACATATAAAATGCACCTAGTCCACTCTCCCAGCTCTTGCTCTGTGCCTTTCAGGTTAGAGCTGCAGAACGCTGTATTCTCTGTGACCTTTTTTTTTTGCATCTCATTCTACGAGAGATCTTAAAGTCTCTAGACCTTTGAGAAACTTAGCGTCATCTTTTTTTTTTTCAAAAGTATCTCTAACTTTTATACTCCAAATTAACTTATATAATGTATTACACAGCATACAATGACATTCAATAAGGTTTAATTAACATTAAAGAAATCTTATAATTTTGTATTACATAAGTCGAGGGTGCAGACTTTTTATGTCTCATAGCGACCAATGTCCCGTTTGTATAAACTATCATTCTGAAAAGTAATTGAAGCTCAACACGACTTTGAAGTATTCAAATTGTTGTCAATTTAAAATACCGGCGGTAATGAATTACTAAACAATTTTGCACCTCCTATGTCAATTTTGCATGAGGTTCTTTCCACCGAGAAGGTTTAGAGTTCTGAATCTCTGAGTAAAAAAAAAAACAGCTTCAGAAAACTGGCTGTAATTATGTGGTACGTGGTATACAACTATTTAACTCCTGGCAAGGCTCGCTGGGTGTTATAAAACCTGCCAGGTTATGGACCTACACATACAAAGTGATTCCAGACACACAGGGTGTTAAGGGGGTACTTCTGGCCTGTACTTAAAACTGTTCCTCTCTTCCTAAGTCCCCCCTTGCAATTCAAGGAAACCGCTTTCCGCTCTTTCACGACCACTGGTGTAATAACGTACTTCCACAAAAGGCTCCTTTGATGGTAGTTTAACCCTAAAAGTGTCGAGGGGTCGGTTGAGCTAAAAACGCCATTCATTATTATACGCACTTAACATCTGACTTACTTTCCAAATGTTACACATTATAGTAGCCTGGAACTCGTCTTCAATCGCAAATTCGGTTTAAAGTGTGATTTCTTGAAAATGACTAACCCTGATAACGGAAATGATTTCAAATGACATTCCAAGAATAAACTGTTCCTTTATCCATACATCTACAGAAACTTTCCATAGTACTAAAAGACGAGCTGTTGTTGGCACGGGCAACTATGCCTTCAAGACATACTACTCCTGTCTTCTTAGTTCGGTCTTTCAGTGTTGTCTCCTTTATCGTTTCACTCACCCCCCCCCCCACCCCCCCTTCCCCATTTCCCCCCTCTCTAAAAACCTGTTCATCATTCGTTTAAAAAGAGAAAGAGACAAATGTGCACCTGTATCACGAAAGTTAATCTCAAATTCCTAGATAAAACATTTTCAGACTGAAACCCCGTTTTGTCACGGCCTGTTAGCAGCTAGCTGTATGTCTTGCACTAAGGGGTCCCTGGGTTTAACAGCCGACATGTATTCTTTCTAAAGACTTGTTGTAGCCACGGTTTATGGTACCCTTGTCCTCAGAAGTTCCCCAAGCTTCCCTCGGCCTCCCCCGCTTGAACACAACGATCCCATATCTCTCCAGGTAAAAAAATTAGCCGATAGGCGGCTCTCATGGACACAGCGTGAGAAAAGATATGCCGTTCTTCTGTTCTTCTTGAAGAGAATAGAGGTTCTCAACCTTCTGTAGTCCAACAATTATCGCCAAATCTATCATCATAATCATCACCATCATCACCATCATCATTATTTTATAAAATAGAAACAGACTGTCCAACCGGCAACTAACAAAACAAGTTTGAAATTTTTTTTTAAAAAAGCAAATAATACTTATAAATTTCTTCTTCTTGATGTTGAGTTGAAGATAGCCAAATTTTCAGACCAACTTGGTCCTTCTTCAGGACATAATTATCATAATCATTTTATAAAAATACAAGAGAACTGTCAGACTGGCAAACTAGCAAAACAATTCAAGAAAAACAAATAACATCGAAATCTATAAACAACTTGATTGTGATGATAAATTCTCTGCCAAATTTTCGAGCCGCATTGCTATTCGTCAGGGCAATAATGAAAACATATAAAATGTAAATAGGGTATTGCTGTACACGAAAAGAAATGTTAATAAAATGATTTGTTGTTTGTAAAGGAGAGGTTTTTTAATGTTGTCTGAAAAGGAATTTTTTTTAAAAATACATGCTTAGCGCAATTAAATTTTTATGACTATTAATTTACAATGGTCAAATCAAATCAAGGTATGTAAGATGGTTATTATGTTAGTCTATTTGATTCGTTTGGCATATACATATAATTTTGTTTAAATTTATCTCTAAGAATGACATCGCCGAAAATTGTGTTGTCTTTCACTTTGGAAACAAATTATACTCTCCTTTTGATTACGCAATGAGGCCAAAATTATTAGATCTAATACTAAAGGGTGAATTACAGGAATATCCTAAGTGCATTGTACATTGTACATTGTCACCATCATCGTATCGTGCAAGAAATATTGACATTTACTTTCACACAACTGGAGTTCCACTGTAATAAAACTTTGTATGATACCTTCAAACTTCATCGCTTGTCATTTTGTCGTTTTATTCAGTTTTGTTCTATCAACAAATCATTATTTAAAAAAAAAAAAAAACTGTTAAAAAGCTGTTATCTTACATTATTTGTTTCTGTATTTTTCGCAAGTATCTGTTTTTATTAAAATACATCTTGAACATGCTCTAAAAGATTTTGGATCAGAATATGAACATTTGGTTGAGAAATCTCTGCCCCTTCTTTTGATCTGGGAATTTGACTGTCTTTTTATCTGCCTGTCTGCTTTTATGTCTACCTGTCAGTTCACATATCTGCCTATTTGTCTGGCTGAACGCCTATCTTAGTATGTGACTTTCTGTCTGTCGAGTTGTCTATAATGTATTCTGTTAGTCTGACTCGGCATGTCCGATTATCTGTTTGTCTGTCTGTCTATCTGTCTTCTCCTCTCGGTTTCTTTCATTTGCTGTCAATTTTGTTTGTTTGTTTGTTTGTATTTTGTTTCTTTGTTTCCTTCTTACTTCCGGTCTGCCTGTCTGTCTGTATTTCATTATCTATCTTTCATTCATTCATTCTTTTACATGTATACATCTATTTTTACCTTTTACCTAGGCGTTGTGCATCCACTGCTGGATGTAGCCCTCCGACAATGTTTTCCAACCTCTTTTGTCCCTCGCCCTCCTCGCTAGGGTTGTACCAGCCGCTCTCTCGATGTCGTCTCTCCACCTTCCTTTTGGGCGTCCTGCCAATCTTTTTCCTATTCTTGGCTGCCATTCTGTGCATTTCTTTGTCCATCTGCTGTCTTGTGTTCTCATTAGATAGCCTGCCCATTTCCATTTTAATTTGAGAGCGATTTCCACTATGTCCATGACTCCGGTTTTTTCCCTTATTTCTTTGTGTGGTATCCTGTCTTGTGGTTTTATTTTCAGCATTTTTCTTTCCATTGCTCTCTGTGCTGTTTGATGTTATGTGACTATCTGTCTTGAAATTATTCATGTTTGGCAACCATACATCTATTTAAGGCAGCACAAAACATCAGCACTACAAATACATGTCAACAAATCCTACATTCCGCCTTATGTCAACAACACGTAACAACAACAAAACAACTTACTCAGTTTATTTTTCACATAAATTTCGGACGCCAGTTATGGGCAAGTATTTGTAAATGTCCATATTCGGGAGCGCTAAAGTCCGACGTTGTAAAGTCTTTATTATGTCCTGCAATACAATTTTAGACAGCCAGATTAAGTAAGATATTGAGTGATCGCACAGCCTATGAGGGGGTTTCCAGTAAGTTGCTAAAATTAAACTCGAGTGCCAGGTTGCCACTGACAGACAGGTTAATGAAACAAATTATCAGTGCTACATGCTAGTTTCCGAGATCTTCGGAGTTTTACGATACCGGTACTCCGTTGAACGTGCCTGATATATCTCTGACAACAACAACAACAACAACAACAAGAACAACAACAACAGAAGCAACAGTGTCATCAACAGCAAACATCAAGAACAGCAAAAACGATACAAAAATAATAAGATTACACTCATCTATTGGTTTAAGAAAAAAAGAAAAAGAAAAATTTACTTCAGAAATTCTGCCATACGTCTCTCTTGAACTTAAGATTTGGAAAGTACATAAGGATAAATCTGTCACTTTATCACACCTATCATTGCTGTATGTATCATCTGCTTTATATCACAGCAATAAGAGACATTGTTTACAGGAATTAAACTTTAAAAAAACAAAACAACAACAACAACAAAAACAAAAACAAAACGAAGAAAGGAGTCTGATTCAATTATCCTGGTCGGCTAGTGGCAACCTGTGGTAAATAACAACATCGGAAAAAAAGTTATGTTATTATTTTTGTTGGTTTCGTTTGCTTTCAGATCATGTTATCACAGTATTCGACTAAGCAAAAAAAAAAAAAAAAACCCTGGAAATCCTCGGCGAAGTGGTTTTACCCTATTCTGAAAACAGAACACCAACCCCCCCCCCCCCCTAATGTTTGTTATTACTCCACCGTAAAATTCAAGAACAATGATTGTTATCGGTCCCGTGCATTTTTCTGTGTCAGTGGTGGTGAACTGTTGGAGTGTTTATAACCCTTTACTTAATTTAGAGAATTCCAGCCGTTCACTTGGTCGGAACAAATATATTCTAAATCGATGCATGCAGTCCTTTCCTTAGAATAGTGAATTTTTTGTTATTAATTAATTAATTAATTAATTTATTTATTATTTTCATTTTATTTATTTATTTATTTATTTATTTATTTATTTATTTGTTTGTTTGTTTGTTTGTTTTATTGACGTAACATGCAGCAAATTATGCCTCTTGCTGACAACTGATGTTTGTTTGTTTACCTTTATTTTAGGATTTAACAGCTCACCAGCAACTGATGTTTATTTTGCAAAACTTGTCTGAAAAGGGCACATCCACTACCACAGCACCAACAATAAATGACAACAAGAGAGAAAAATAAATAAATATTATATAATAAGCAAATAAATAAATCCATGCATAAGTAACCAACCAACCAACCAACCAACCAACCAAACAACCAACCAAACAACCAACCAACCAACCAACCAACCAACAAACAAACTAACTAACTAACTAACTAACTAACTAACTTTCGATCTTACTCACTATCTAACTAAATACATGTTTAAATAAATGAATAAAAAGAATATTTTTTCACAGTTTATGTGAGCATTCACTTACAAATATTGTTGTCGGTTATGTTTCATTGTTTCCTCTGCCTTGTCTTCTCCGTTGTTTAAATGCAGTTGATATTTTTGTAATATTCTTCATCCTGCTTGCCTCTTCTTCGTCTTTATCATCACCATTATTTTCTTGGCTTGCTTTACTTGTACGTCTGTCTTTTACAGACACTGACATATAAGCAAGCTTTACATCATCCTCCGGTCCCCCCCCCTTTTTTTTTTTTTTTTTTCATAAAGGTGTTATCGTTATACGAAATTAATTTACATGTTCGGCTCTGATGTTCTCCCAATATTGACTGTCGTATTGCAGTATGTAGCCGGCTGGTAGACTGTCACGCATGTATTATTGATTTCATGCCTACTGGTACCCGTTATCACTCGAGCCTAACATGGCTATATGACCCACATTTTGCGGTCAACCCACCTACAAAAGCTACAGGTAAAATTGGACCAAGTTTGAATGTTTCCGTTTGATGCAAACGGGCCTTATTCTCACAACGCTAGATTAAGAACAGCCCAAAGTGGGCGGCGCGATCAAGCACGATGTCTCTAAACGGTAAGGTTATGATTGCTGAAAACGAGGTGCGCTTAGCACTTTATTTGGGCGAAGTTCCTCGATGGCTAATTTTAGAAGAGGAATCACCCTTCGCCGAATACGGTGAATCAAGGGAGTCCATGAGACAGAGCTCTTTCGATCTGGCACTATAAAAAAGGCTGAGGTTTGAACGAGAAGATCAGAACTTCAAAAGCTACCTACACTTTAGCGAACTGAAGGACATTCACAGTGAACATCTCACAGCAAAAGTAATTTAACTATACAACTGAGGTTACTAGATCTACATCTCCGACATTTGCAAACAGAACAGCGACGCGGCTCTTACAGATTTGAAAAGGTGAGTAGACTACACTTCTAATAATTTTATTTTTGTACATTTACTTGGTTTGGATTCACTCCTGTGAGTATCTTTCTTTCTTTCTTTCTTTCTTTCTTTCTTTCTTTCTTTCTTTCTTTCTTTCTTTCTTTCTTTACTTTCTTTCTTTCTTTCTCTCTTTCTTTCTTTCTCTTTATTTTTCTTTCTTACTCTCTTTCTTTCTCTCTTTCTTTCTTCTTCTGTCCTCTTCTCCTTCCTTTTTTTCGCTCCGTCTTCCCAGCTTCTCCCCCAGCCATTCCCCTTCTCCTTTACTTCCACTCCAGGTTAGCTTTACTCAAACATTTAAGGTGCTTCAATGAAGTTACTTGAATGTTTTACTTGCAGACTCTAAGAAAAATTATTCTACCTCAACTGTTCATCTAGATTAAATTAATGTCATATTGTATGTTGTATGATTGGATCTTTTTAAATCAATTAAACCTATACACATTTTTAATTGCAGAATCGAACAAAGGTGATACTCCCCGAAAGCGAAGACTAGACGCCACCAAGATAAGCTTAATCAATTACCTTGATATACACATCGAAAAGAAAAACAGCCGGAAAATGCCAGCCTTCTACAATTCGAACCTTCAGGTGGGAGACTCAGATGAACCCATTGTCATCGACAACGGTTCTGGTATGTGCAAGGCCGGTTTTGCTGGGGACGACGCTCCTAGATGTGTGTTTCCCTCCATCGTGGCCAGACCGAAGTACCAAGGAGTCATGGTCGGGATGGGGGCCAAGGATTCTTACATTGGAGATGAGGCTCAGGCGAGGCGAGGAATGCTGTGCATGAAGTGAGTGGCTTGATAATAGTTCATATTCGACTAAGCAAAAACCTGGAAATCCCAGGCGAAATGTTTGTATCCCCGTGCTTAAAATAGAATACTCACACGTTTCTTTGCTTAAAATAGAACACTCACTGATGTTTGTTACCGCTCCACCACGAGATCCGAGAACAATTGTCACCGGTCCCGTGTATTTTTATATGTTTTTTTTATGTCAGTGGTAGTGAACAGTTTTCAGTGTTTGTACCCTCCAACATTAGACGGGGATTTCCAGCAGTTCGCTTGGTCGAAACAAATCTATTGATACGCTTTGTTGGAACAAATATAATTATGCACCAATGTTCCTCCGTGCTTAAAAAAAGAAGAAGAAGACGCAAATCACTGAGCAGGTCTCACTACTCACGTAAGCGGAGAACAAAATTCTTTCACAAATTACCAATAAACTGTACGTTAATATTCTAAGTACTTGCAGTATTAGGACATAGTCATCAAATATGATATACCCTCTATTATCCCAGATATCCCACAGACGTTGATAGTACCAGCAACTCCGATGTCGTACTTTGTAATTCTCCAAAGTAAACATTCCACAGCACCCAGCATTATCACCTGGCATCATGTGATATCCCCTGTTGTTCGAGTTATTCTCTGAAGCAATGGTTCCTAACGTTTTTCACTCGCGACCCCCAATCTAAAAAAAAAAAAAAACACTTGAAACCGACGCGACAACTTACTATCAGCACCTTCGTTGACATTTTTTATGAACGAAAAGGAAAACAAAAACACTGAAAGATAAAGAGAGAATTTTTTTAAAAGCATGAACAATGTAACTGATGAGTTGAAATTAATTTTATCTCAAACCTCTTCTAGATGCTAGCCCCCTCCTCCTCCCCCCCCCCCTCCTTTCCCTTTCCACCAAGGCTTTGCAATCCACAGGTTGGGAAAACCATGCTCTAAAACCCATTTTAATTTTTCGAACTTCTCCAGCACACGATACTGTCATCCTATGTGGCAGCACATCCTGTAATTGTTCCAGACGTATAAAAGCACTTCCCTGCCATGGAGTACAGCATCATATCAAATTTATCATTCCAGATATCCCGTAGAACACGGCATTGTCACTAACTGGGATGACATGGAGAAGATCTGGCATCACACCTTCTATAACGAGCTCCGAGTGGCCCCTGAGGACCACCCTACCATCCTGACAGAGGCCCCCCTCAATCCCAAAGCCAACCGGGAAAAGATGACACAGATCATGTTTGAAACGTTCAACGTTCCAGCCTTTTATGTCAGTGTGCAGGTAAATGAAGCGCATCACTGTTTCTTTTTCCCCTCCCCGCAGTTATTAATGGGTGTAATCTCTCTCTCTCTCTCTCTCTCTCTCTCTCTCTCTCTCTCTTTCTCTCTCTCTCTCTCTCTCATTCCTTCTTTGTTTTTTTGTTTTCTTGTTTGCTTTCTTTTCCTGGCATTTCATAATCTAAGGATGGGGAAGCGAAACGCAGAGCCAGTACGAATGAGGGGGAGAAGTCGCTAATTCATCTTTGAGTTAAGTATATCATTTGATGAATGGTATTTTCAAATGTCAGTCAGTGAGCAACGTCAGGATCCATCAACTACGGGTTCCCATAGTAATAATTATGATATACAGATCTATATGTGATACTGTGATAGACATACGTTTACATAACACATTGAGAGAGAGAGAGAGAGAGAAAGAGAGAGGGGGGAAGAGAGGTAGAGAATAAGGAATGAAAACTGACAAGCGGATGATTAATTTATTGACCTTACATTTGTTCCGTGTCTTCTACAGGCTGTCCTGGGTCTGTACGCCTCTGGCAGTACCACTGGTATGGTCATGGACTCTGGAGACGGTGTCACTCATTTTGTCCCCATCTACGAAGGATATGCCCTCCCTCACGCGATCGACCGGGTGGATTTGGCGGGGCGTGACCTCACGGCCTATTTGCAGAGGATTCTTAACGAGAGGGGATACAGGTAGGACTTCTCTTGCATTCAACACTAGAACAAACACAACAGAGTCTCGTGTAAATCTACTGATTCGTCTACTGGTCTCCTGAGCACCTTCTTTTGATTAGGAGTCACTATTGCCGTTTAACTTTCACTTTTAAAAAGTACATATCAATGCTATAAAATGTTTTTTGTTTTTTGGTCTACGCCCGGCTCCATTAGATGACCAAGGAAGATTCTGCTACGACTGTTCCTCTTTTTCGAGTCTTGTAAATCTGGCTTTATTGCCAGTCAACATTTTCACGAATCCTACTGAGAAGCAAGCGTTGTAAGACCGCTAACGCATAACGCAAGCTTTGAATGCCCAGTAAGTTTCAGTTTATCAAGACTTTTGCTTAAGTATTGTCACCGGGAACGACCGACTAGTCAGAAAGTTCATTGCATTAGTCCGAAAGTTCACTAGTCCGACGGTTCACATTTATGAGGATTGTTAACATTCGTTTTTGTGTGTACAGTCAAAATAATATAGGACACCACACTATTTTTTTCAATAAATATAACTCAGTGTTTCTATGAGAATATTCTTCGATTTGGTTCCTACAGCAGTGAAAAATGAACGCACGCACGCACGCACGCACGCACACACACACACACACACACACACACACATGCCTAAAAAATTTATCATCCTTTGTTAATTCAAAAATCAAACGCAATTGTCTTTTTGAATGAAAATAACTGATTTTTTATATATATTTTTTTAATTTTTATAGTGAACCGCTGCACTAGTGAACCTTCGGGACTAGTGAACCCTCCCCATTGTCACCATCTAGATTGTCTGTCCAAAGTTTGAATAATGATGTTATAAGGTACTTGAACCACTGTTATTTATTTATTTATTTTTTGTTCAACCAGTTTGACAACCACTGCTGAGTTGGAGATCGTCAGAGACATGAAGGAGAAACTCTGCTATGCTGCACTGGATTTCGACACAGAGATGCAGACAGCTGCAAATTCCTCCGCCATTGAAAAGTCCTACGAGCTTCCAGATGGACAAACTATTACCATTGGCAACGAAAGATTCCGGTGCCCCGAAGTGCTCTTCCAGCCATCTTTCGCAGGTATGGAGTGCGCAGGAATATCTGAGAAAGTGTATAACTCCGTGATGAGGTGTGACATCGACATCCGTCGGGACTTGTGTCACAATATTGTCTTATCAGGGGGCACAACAATGTTTTCAGGATTGGGTGACAGAATGAGGAAAGAGTTGTCGGCCTTGTTGCCCCATTCCATCAAGGCGAGAGTCGTGGAAATGTCTGAGCGGAAATACTCGGTGTGGATTGGCGGCTCCATCCTGGGTTCCCTCTCGACATTCCAGCAAATGTGGATCTCCAAGCAAGAGTATGACGAATGTGGTCCGTCCATCGTTCACAGAAAATGTTTTTAAGAAATCTGTACTCGATTTTTTGTGACATCATCATAGCTGCCATAAGGTGAGCGGTAATCTTATTGAAAGAGACAAGATCTGCAAATGGAAAGACTGCTAGTCTATAAAAGAAGAAACTTCATGCAAGCATTTTTTTTCCAACCAGTGAAACAGATTAACTAACTATAATCCAATCTTTGAGACAACAACAGGGACATTTTTTCCTGGAATTTAGATAACATTGTGAAATCTGAAACCTATAAAAGGACGCAATTTTTAAGCAATCTATTTCCTTGATAAAAAATCTGAATTATGGCCATGTTAGCAAATAATGATAGACAATAGTGTGCAGGAATAAGATAGACAACCATGGACATCTTGTTATTACAGTTGCACACCACTGTTGATAGTTAATCACATTCTGTTGCTAAAGAACTTGTAATTAACGTATCAGGTAGAGTCTCTTTTTAAGTTTAACTTCAACCTATCCTTTAACAGGGTAATTAACTCTGATAGATTTTGTCCTTCAACAGAAATGGGCAGGGAAAAGCACTGACTCTGTAACGTATATAATACGGTCACATTATTTCTCACACAGTTCACAAATTAGTTCCCTCTGCGGGGGTAGTTAGAATTTGTACTTAATATTCAAACGATACAGATTATCCAAGTTTTTTTTTTTTTTTTTGTTTTTTTTTTTTAGCTCTCATATCAAATGAAATCAGGCTCAGCAGATTTTTCCCCCGGAGTGCTGTACTCCGAAATTGTTCCAGAAAGGACTAATTCTACCTGAATATAGAAAATAAACGCCGCCATTTAAACGCCATATGTAAAGGTCACCGTTGGCGGCCGAGATAACCAGGTAATTAAGTCATCACATAACACAATAGTGTTATGTTATTTTTTTACCACGGTTGTGGACAGCTGAGATAACCACCACTAAAGGAGGTTGGAGGGCTTATTCACCGAGACCGCGAAAGGTTGCATAAGGTTGCTTTTTGAGGACATTATTTAATACAAAAGAATTTTGCTGTTATAAACACATAGGTATACATACGACGTATAGTGTATATTATGAGGGAAAATGTGATAAGAGACCAAAAGTGTGATAGACTGTACACTGACGATAACAGAAAAGGTAAAAAAAGAAGGAAGACGAGGGAGATAAGGGAGACGGGGAGGGGAAAGGGAATGGGGCGGGGATAGGGAGTGATAAAACTTCAGAGCTGTGGGTGTGGTGGTAACTGTGTAGTTTGCTTCGTGATTGATGACTTACGCATATCGCGAGCTCAGTTCTCTCTGTGGCCCTATCTCCATTTTTCACATTTTGAGAAGATTGATGAATTGTGTTTAGCAACTGTTTTTGTACATAGGATTTAGGACAAAATGATTACTTTTTCAAAATAGGCAAGTGTCTGGGCGAGTGAAATGACTAGAGTATATGCTAGATTTACCATCCCTTTTCCATGTGACATATTATATATACTCGTATATATATATATATATATCCAAATCGCCCAAAATGGAGATATATATATCCAAATCGCCCAAAATGGAGATAGGGCAACAAAGAACTGAGTTCAGGATATGGCTTGAGTTCACTGTCTTGACCATTGTCATTAGACACCCATCAGTTGGGACTGAGAGTGACTGCCTGGTAATTCCGTAGGATATGTAAGTCTAATATGTACATTGTTCCCTGGAGTGAAAGTGTGTTTGTTTGTTTGTTTGTTTGTTTAATGTATTTATTTATTTAATCATTTATTTTATTGACATCATTTTCTTGTCATGAAGTCCTGTGCTTGAGATTCATTCTTTCTTTAGTCTGAGATTCATTCACATTTTTATCTGAGATGATACTCAAATCAGACTCAATAAGGGGAGCGGGGAAGAAGAGGGAAAAACAGCTGTCAATGAAACAAATCATAATACAGTCAATGTCAGTTTTTGAATCCTTTTTATTAGCAATCGCACGAGCACCGACATGAACAATTACATTCCTTTCATTTTCACCACAGCCTTTCTCTTAAATGTGTTGATATTGTTATTGTCATTCATTCTGTTGACATACATGTAATATGCACAGATTATTAAATATCTGCTTACAGACACAGGAGAATTATTATTAAAGAGAACGATAAAAATATAGAGATGATCAGGATAAATGAGGAGGTGCATTTTGAAAATTTACCTGCCATTTGTGTGAGGACAGGACCAAAACGAAGGCGAGAAAACATATTTGAGAGAAGACCTAAAGCGGGTTGTTGGAGTGGAGAATGGATGTCTCTTATTGCTCTGATGTTGTGGCAAGGCTGAGTGAGTATGGCAGGCCGGTGGTGCTAGAAAGCAAGAAATATGATGAGGGTAGTGAGGGTTTGAGAGAGACAAAGAAAGAAAGAAAGAGAGAGAGAGAGAGAGAGCGATAGCATAAAAAAAAAAGAGAGAGAAAGAGTGATGTCAATATGTAGAGGACGATTACGATTACATTGGTACAGATTAATTACTATTGTTGTACATGTTCATGACTGATTCTGCAACATAATAAAACAAATCGTAATACATTCAATGTCAATTTTTGAATCCTTCTTATTAGCAAGCGCACCGACATGAACAATTACATTCCTTTCATTTTCATCACAGCCTTTCCCTTCAATTTGTTGATATCGTTGTTGTCATTCATTCTGTTGACCTGTTTAATACATATAATATGCATTGCTTAAAGTCTTGGGACAAGGAAAAAGAAAATGGCAGCCATAATATAATAATAATAATATAGTACATTTATTAAGCGCCTATGCAAAGCCCCAAGGAGCTTTACAATAACACATTCATTAACAACAAATAGTTCATCATTAATAACTACCTCCATACACACTCACACACACACA
>JBCAUA010835533.1:0-13945 GCA_038406235.1 Peronia verruculata
TCCATCCATCCATCCATCCATCCTTCCATCCATCCATCCATCCATCCATCCATCCATCCATCCATCCATCCATTCATTCATCCATCCATCAATCCATCCATTCATCATCCAAAATGCCCATTGCCTCAACCTGTCAGGAAAAGTTCTTAAGTAATCTCGCGCGACACAATAGCTGTTAATTCATAACGTCATATCTGTTCTTTTATTAGCCGTGTCTTATTTGTTTCTGTCTTGTACAAAACTGAAGTTATAATGCTATTTCATTCTTGTACATAATCTCACAATTTCCGCCCTCACATATCTCTTATCCCACAAATCCATTCTATGGTAATAGACGATAACTACATCTCCATATGCCACAAGCATTTCCGACCCATAGCCCTCTTACACTCACATCTCCATGCGCGGTATTGTCCACCCACCTCTGTGAAACACTAGGCTTATTTCCCGGAATTGAATAGCGGTAATTTCCCATTTCGTGGGACACAACACTAAAAGGGACATTCACCCCACCCTATGCTTAGAGAGAGTATTCCAGAATGACCCTAATAGATTGTTTGGATTGGTGTAGAGAAACTTTGACAAGACTATAATTTACGTCGTTAATCAGCTTTTGGCATTCGCAACATTACTGTTCAAGCCTAGACCTGTTCAACCATTTGCCAGAGTTCAGTCTTTTCCCAGGAGATGGCTGTCAGTCATATCTACAAACTTACATATTTGTCTGAGCTGTATTACATGATTATGTATCTCGAATCATGTTTGTATATACTTTCTTGTTATGAAAATGTACCTGTTTTGAGGCATATTTCGTATGTGGCTGTTAAATATTTTGATTCTGTAAAGCGCTTCGAGCCCTTCGGGGGTGAGGCGCTATATAAGTGCCCTTTATTATTATTATCATTTTCTCCAAGATTTGCTGTCTGTCGATTAAGGATTAAATTAATCAAATCACATTTGCATTTATAATTTATACCATTCAAACTAAACTCAAGTTAACCTTTGATAAGCAAACGTACTGCCATGGAAAAATCACTGCTCTTGGCATCCTTCAATTTCGAAAGACCACGGTATCGCATGTAGAGTTTTTTTTTTTTTTTTGGCTCTTCTTTCCAGGCTAAAAGACATTGATTCTTTGTAACTTCTTTGTCCCCCAGCCTATTTCCAACCCAGTAATTTATTAATGAATTATGTTTGATCAGACCTGCTAATTCCCTTTGCCAACATAAGAGTTGTTTAACAAGAGTAGTAAGGGGGAAAAAAAATACTTTTCGCTGACCTAACTATACATCATGAAAAATTCGGTAACAGTCATGATGCAAGGAAAATCTTTCTATCGTTAAAGATATATAATTTTCTCGTGTGTGTGATTATTGTTTAACATGACAAGAGGAGAGATGGTTTTCTTTTTCTTCTTTGCACTGCCTGTTAAACACCGTTTGTGTCTGGCAAAGATAGGAAGGTAATACAGCTCGTTAACAAAAAAAAAAAAAAAATCCTTTTCTGCGCATCAGTAACCATAATTTTATAATTGAACTACTTTAATTGCAAAAAAAAAAAAAAAAAGTGGAATACTTTTTGGGAGGAAAGGGGGGAGGGGTGAAGAAATTATACTGTGAATGAATTACACGGTTACGTCGTTTCTTCCAAACTGTCGGCTTTCATACATGACATTGTGCTGGCTTTGGGAGAAGTTTAATTTGCTATTCACCAGCCTCTGTCTCCAAGAATCTTTTGTTTTTGTTTCTTTTAAATCTCCAATCTCCAGATGGTCAATATGTCTTTTCTTATCAGAGACTGGATCATTCTCCATCGTAAGTATTAATTAAAATTAAGTTCACATCACAAGATAGCTCTCTGCCTAGATCTAGTGTGCTCCACACCCCCCCCCCCGGCGGGCCGCCTCACAACACAATGCTTACCACAGTAAAGACCCAGTAGCTACACAGTTGACTGGGACTGTCTTTCGTAAAAGAACAATGGGTGTGTCCGCTGATGTGATAGAACATTCAAGCTACCGTGAAATCTCAGACTCCTTGGCTATTGGTTAACTCTTTGATCCTAAATGAATGCTTGAAATCAGAATCCCTTTAAAATCCAGTTTTGTAAAACTGTTGAATGTATGGCTCTGGATTACTGTTGTTGGACAATAAATGACCAGATTCAAGCCATAACACTGCTCCACTTTTCTAATTTTGAATTACCAGGCCTAATACTTGTTTATGGTTTCCAGTGGCAACCTTCACAAGGTTAACATTACTGTATATTATCAGTGGCGCTGCAGTGCAGCGACGCGGTCTGAAATGGCCAAGCCAATTTCCCCTCTTGGGGGTCAAGGGTATGGTGCTTTTACTTTACTTTTTACATAAACATGACAATGGTAACTAAAGAGAGAATATCGGAGTAAAGCAAGATTTGGAATTCATGGGAGTCCGTTTTTCTGATAAGTAAATCTGAAAAGTAGTTATTTCCGAATATGTATGTTCATTCAGTGCTTTCAATTGCCAAGAATTTATCTTCTCATAGAGTTCGGCGTGGCTTTGGTGGACGTGATTCAGTGTTAATGTTAGACGTGTCAAAAGGATGCTCTTTGCAAGAGTGGGCTTTGGTGCTTTGTTCAAATGATTAATATAGGTTTCAAAGATTAATCATTCATGGCTAATAGATTGTAAAGCGCTTAGAGCTTGTACTCATGGGAGTAAGCGCTATATAAATACGTTCTATTATTATTACAATAATTAGGCTCATCCCAGTTTGCATTTTATCTAAATTTGAATTTACACTCTATAAAATGACTCGTTTCATTGTCTATGTTTTTACTCCACCTTTATTGACTTTTATATGCTTAAAATATCCCAGAACATAAATAAAACCCCCGTGCTTTGCAAAAACAAAAGTTCTCGACCACAATCAAATCTTACGGACAATGACATTGAATAGGCAGAATAATAGCATATAATTAAAGTTTTTTTTTCTGTTATGAAGGAAAATATATTGAGTCAAGCCGCATCACTGGAAAAGAGACATATAATACGTTGCAGGCAAATTCTGAACTAATTCCAGGATATGCAAAAAGAAATGCTTGACGTGATTAGATCCTGTAAAGAAAAAGACAAAGAAAACTGTCATGATCAGAGAGACCATAATTATATCAAGACGGATATTTTATATTCTTGATGGGAGAGCACGCTACGGGATGATTGGCCTCATCAGAAATCGGGAGGAAATATTAATGGCCGCATCCGCTCAGCGCTGCACTGACTTAAAATAAAATCTGCAACGAACTTGCTCGACTCTATGATTAAAGATGCGTGCGTTGCCTTGAGAAACATAGCCTGGATGACCAAGGACATGAAAGAGAGAGGTCACGGGAGATAGGCCTGGCCTGGCAGCCTCGTCAACATTGTCATTAAGATTATCATCGCTATTCTCATGCCCGAGATTACAAGGCTGAACATAAACTACAAATAAAACTTAAAGAAGCAAGTAACGGAGATTTAAATCTGTGTCATTTAACAGCATTACTAGATTAGTTATATATTTTAATTTGTGAACGTTGCGTATTCCCAGATTTGCTTCATACAATGTTACATAAGTTTAAAACTCTGTATGTGTATGTTTTCCATGAGAATTTACCTTTGACTAGTTTACGCCATTCATTGGCTGAATAACCTGATCTGATTTATAAGCAATCAAGCAAATCAAGCACATGCCAGATTGAACAGTGCTATCACAGCGAGATGATTTAAATGAACAAGTAAGCAATGAAAGCTTTGCGACAAGTGACAGCTTCTTGAAAAATTCCATCCATTCTTCAGTGTCTCCCTCTCTCCCTCCCTCCCTCCCTCTCTTTATTCATCCATCCATCCATCCATCCATCTATCCATCCATCCATCCATCATCCATCCATCCATCATCCATCCATCCATCCATCCAGCCATCCAGCCATCCAGCCATCCATCCATCCATCCAGCCAGCCATCCATCCAGCCAGCCAACCAGCAAGCCAACCATCCATCCTTACATGCATGCATATATACATACATGATTACTGAGTATTGGTAAATGCATAACAAAAGAAACTACCTAGACTAGCAAACATGGCCGAGTTCCACAGACCATGCAATGAACGAGAGATACGAACCGTGTTGAACTGTATCAGCTAACACATTATGCTGCAGGGAACCACCTGATGATAATGAATAGGGCACCGCAGTCAGCTATCAAAGACGTGCACTCTCTCAACTGGGAAACACAGAGGAGGCCGGTAATGCGAATGACATGTTCGCTGGAGTTCGATCATTCAAATTAAATACAACGGCATGAAGAGGAGAGATGGTGAGTTTGTGGTGCTGCGCTTTGGCTTGTTAGACAGTCTAGTAAACAAGGGTTATGGTGTTTATAAGCTTTTCAACCTCCTGTAGTGGTGGTTATCTCAGCTGTCCACAACCGTGGTCAAAAAATAGCATAAACAAACAGGATGTCACCACAATATATACTTGAGGTAATGCAATGGGCAGAGAGGGGGGCAAGGAAGTGCAAAGGTAAGAAGGAGAAAGGAGGTGAAAGAGGAGAATAAAGAGAAATCACTGGAATGACAAAAAGATAAGAGACAAACAAAGCGGAGAGAGAAAGAGAGAGAGCGCGAGAGAGAGAGAGAGAGAGAAAGAGAGAGGAGAAAGAGAGAAAGAGAGAAAGAGAGAGAGAGAAAGTAAGGCAAAGGAGGGGGGATGGATAATAGGTGCGAGTGACCAGACAAATGCAGAAAAAAAAAAAAAACGGTGAATGAGAAAGAAAGAAAAAAAGGAAGAAACAGCTGAAAAATACAGATAAAACAACTCTGAATCTACACCGCTAAGATTTGTTAACCAGAACAATGATTCGGACAAAAACCAGGCATGTTGAGCTAGAAAGAGGGTTTTAAAAGGCTATACAGTGAAACTTTATTTTCTGCTTTTTCTCCTTGTGTAAAATGTGTGAAAAATCGGGTTTTTCTACTAGAGTCTTCATATATCTAATTATATATATAATAAGGAATGAAAAAGGGAAGAAAGAAAGAGAGACAGAGATAGAGACAGAGAGAGAGAGAGAGAGAGAGAGGAGACGATTAAACAAACTCACTTTTTATTTCTGTAAGCTTACACGTCTATAATTATAATAGTTTCGATAATTGCATGCAATGGGAGATCGTTTCGCAGATTATCTGCCTTTCCAAAAGAGGAATTTGTGTAAAGAGAGATCATTTTGACCAGACTTTTACTTCCCTTTGCCAGACAAAAGATGTGTTGAGCAAGCAGTGTAAAGAAGGGGAAAAATCCTTTTACTGCTTGCCATTCGAAGGACTGGTCACCAAAATGATAAAATCATAACAATAAGACGAAAACATTCATTTTACATCATAATTTTTTTTTTTAAATTTCCATGGTGTATGTTTCAAGCAAAGGGTGCAAAAGTGATTTTTTACCTCTTTACACTGCTTGTTCAGTCCCTCTTTTGTCTAGCAAAGGGAAGTAATAGGACTAAGCACAATGATCTCCCATTGATATTACAGTTTGTCATGATGAGATTACATTTGCAATCCTCGTCTGATTCCTGGACTTCTCAGTATATAAAAAGTACAGTCTTCTCTACTGTCATTACAGACAGAAATGTAAGTAATCATATAACACAATAGCGTTATGTTATTTTTTGACCACGGTTGTGGACAGCTGAGATAACCACCACTACAGGAGGTTGAAAAGCTTATAAAAACCATAACCATGCTGTCATTTCAGCTTTTGTGTCCTGTGCTTCAGACAAGCCGTGTGTCTATTCAAGTAGAATTACCCTACAGAATTATTATAAAATCAATGGCAGTTATTGTGTCCATTCGGCATACAGTGGAACGAAGAGAGCTCTGGTTATGAGCGGGGGAGGAGGGGACGGAGAACGGGCAGTAAATATACTGTACCTACTGACGAACAAGCTTACAATATAACAAGAGAAGCAGATAACGAATAGACAATAACCATGTGTGCGTCATGGAAGTTAAGGAAAATGGAGGGGGGGGGGGGGGGACAGGTCCTGACAGCAATGTTTTGAATGGTTGAGCTTAGGACCCTTTAAGCTTTAAATTCGGGTTCAGCATGATCAAATTAGAAAAGAAAATGTAAAAGAAATACCTTAGTACCCCGGTTGCTATGACAACGTCACTATCTTGGATTTTGTGTCTTGAAAATTAACTATTTTCAAAAGTTTAAGGCTACTATAGTATTTAAAATAATTCGTTTGAAACTCGGCACATTAATGAAATAGCTCTATATAAAAAAAAAACAACAACAACAAAAATAATAATAATAAAATAAAATAAATAAAAAAATAACATGACTTGTTTGTTGGTTATATGCCACACAAGGTTTCCACACATTTTTGAAATACGTTAAGTGACAGATGTGTATTTATCTAAGTTTTGGGTTCAATGCCCATTTTCCCTTGGAAAACATCAATACAATTTTATAAAACGATGCATATTAACGAAACACATACTATGAAAAATCTATAATATTCAAATTTTGAAGCCAATTGGTTCAGAAAAATAATAATTTTTTTTTTAAACTCTTGAAGAAACAAATTGAAAGAACAAACATGCAAACAAAAAACGTACAATTTGAGAAAATTGCAGCTGAAATTTCATAATCTTTCTATGCACGCTCTTGATGGTGCAGTTTTGGCGCCATTTTGGAGCATAAGGTAGATGATTCTGGTCTCAACCAGTATTTTTCTTATATCAGAAAAGGTCAAAGTGTCTAGAAAAAAAAAAAAAAAGTAAAAAGCCAACTCCCGATTTTGATATTTTGATCATAAAACCATATTTTCAGGACCCGTAACCTTCCCCCCCCTCACCGTTTCCCTAGTACTCTTGGCAGACATAAACCTGATGAAGAGTAAGTGGCGATAATGCTTTTGAGTCCAGGCAAAATTTCCAAATTCCAAATTTCTACCCACAAAACTTCTTCACACCAAAACCAGCAGAGGTACTTAAAGTCGAGATAGTCTTTCTTTCCTAGGATTGAATAAAGCCGCCCGCTCCCCACCAAAAATAAAAACCAGACAACGCTCGAACAGGGCGGTGGCGAACGGACAATAGGCAGGCGAAGAGCGGACGCGGCCCGATTAATGGACGCGAAAGGACAGTCAACGGACAACGAGCGGGCGACAAGCCGACAACAAGCGGACGATAGGCCAAAGATGAGCTGACGGCGAGCGGACACTGAGCGGACGAGAGAATATTGAAGGCAGGCATGGTGATACTTGCGAGAGCAGAGGACAGCGAACTGCTAGCGGGTGCTATTGTTCGCGACAGGATAACATAATTTGCCTTACAGGCAGCGCTTCATTGTCATGCTAAGTGGTATAATGACAACATGATGAAGGCGAGCGGTTTGGCATGCAGACAGAATGAACCTGATAAGGTCAAATCATGTGGGAAATTTGTCAAGCTTCCTGTCCGTTTTTGGACAGGCATGTTATGTGAATGTTAGTAACGACCTCAGTGGCGATATTTTTATGACAGCTGACCCGACGAATGTCAGTTGAAGGGACTTTGTTTTTCTATCAGTTTTCACGTATTATGTATGAGTAACATACCTACACGGTGACATTTCGTTTGGTACATTTGCGGATTGCTAAACTTTAGGCATGATTCGTTATTTGAACTTAAGCTATAGAGGTTTCAGGGCATGTGTTCCCATGATCCATGCCGACCGAGATGATCCTACTCTTGCGACTAAAAAAAAAAAAAAAATGACAAACGCTAACTACATTTCCCCTCCCCTCCCCTCCTGCTCTCTGCCTGACATCTAACATTTCCCTGGTAAAAATTGGCGGCCCTTGTTTGCCACTGACAGTTTCAATGATTTTATTTATGTATATTATAATTGTTTTTTTTTTTTCTTTCAACATGTAAGGTACATTGTAACAAATCACCTTCAGATATCGAACAGAGGCTTATATTCTCCCATATGTCACAAAATGTGGGAAAATTACCATAATAAACTCCAATTAGACTGTCCATCTATACCCAATGATCGTGGGACAAAATAGTCTATTCAGGCTTCCTAGATTTTCTCCAGCCGGCCAGGTTCAACATTCACTGTACTTATGGAGCCTACAGACAATCTAAAAGCGTTTATACGTTTACTATTGCTTCTAGCCTTAGGACAAGATTAATCATCTCTAGAGAAATGTCTCCGTTCAAGCAAAACACTTCCATCTTTCTTTCTTTCTTTCTTTCTTTCTTTTCTTTCTTTCTTTCTTTCTTTCTTTCATTCATTCTTTCTTTCTTTCTTTTTTGTCTTTCTTTCTTTCTTTATTTATTTCGTCAGCACGATCTATAATGATTTTGAAATACCATAGAAAGTGAGGAAACCTAATCTACTTTCTTTTTTGCAGGAAATTTTTGTCACGATTCTTTGTATCTTATTCATGAGCATTTTTACATAAAAGAAAGACATGTCGTGAGTGAGTGTGCAGTTTATTTTTAGTCCTCTCACAGACCTGAAAATCTTTATCGATTCTTCCGTGCAATTTGATGGTCGATGAAGACATGTACGATTGTCTGAACTGTGCGATTTGTTTCTGAAGCTTCCCTCATTTCATATTGCTCACAAAGAATTTGATCTATAGAACTCAGCAAAACCTGACTTTCTAAGCCTGCAACATTTCTTAACACGGGCTGTCGTCAAAAGAAACTGGTAAAGTGTTAGGGATTTCCGTCATGGTATTATTTTACAGATGTCTTAAAAACAACAATGTGTGCACGTTGGTTGGTTATATTGGGGTTAAACAATGGTTGGTTATGTTGGGGTTTAACAACACATCAGCACCATTACGGCTATATTGTGTCAAACACGGTAAGATACGCTTACACGTCAAGAAGAAGAGAGAAAGAAAGAAGAGAGACAGGAGCAAGGAGAGAGAGAAGAGATGTCACCCTCTGGAAAGTCAAGAATGGCACCATGGGAGAAAACCAGTGATGGCGGGCTAGACCACCTGCAGGTGGGAGCAGAGAACCTACGTATACACCCCGGGCCCCAACGGGGGATAAAACTACTGTTGATTGGGCGGCAAAACACATACATACAGAATCATACATCAACGGAGAAAGACATAATTATACAGATACGCCTATATCTACAGAGACAAATATGCAGGCACATAAACAGGAGAAAGATAGAGAGACAGGCAGATAAACCGATAAACAGATCAACAGACATATACGTCAAGTAACTCACAGATAGATAAACCGCTGGACATTAATTTTCCTAACGTATGGGAACAATCACGCCCTCCAGGGAATCACCATCTAGATCAATAAAAGGTAAAAGAAAAGAATCCTCTGTGTCTACCGCCACTGGTATTAACAGCCGAGTTCCCTCTGTGCCTTACCCCGACTCACACCCTTTAGTAATCACCTAGTTATGCTCACTACTACACCAGTCATACACAGCCAGATAATCATAGGTTTGCCAGTCAGCCGCATAGAGGACTTGAAATCAGTGGTTCCCAGACTTTTCGAACTGACGCCTTCAGGCAACCTTTGCCCCCCCCCCCCCCCCCCTCACCCGACCTCTGATCGAGAGAATTAATTTCAGATTTCTCTAGAATATTCATGAAACACGCCCTCTCAAGTTTTAAACTTTATCGTCTTATCATATTAAAAACATATAAACCTGAACAGCAGTTTATTTTTCCACCATGCATGGCTATACATGCAGTTAATGTGGGGGCGGTTGGGGGGGGGGGGAAAGCGAATTTGGAGTATGGTCAAGAATTCTTCAGCCATCCACAGCCCTCCCCCACTCCCTCACACACACTATTCCTCTAGCTCCTTAATCTTACAACGCCCCCGTGGAAGCTTTCATCGCCCCATCCCACACACTCACCCACCCACCCACACACACACACACACACAAACACACACACACACACATACACACACACACACACACACACACACACGCCAGGAGATGGTATCGCCAACTCTGGGAACCGCTGGTTAAGAATGGCATTGGAATATTTCGTCAAATGTCGTTCAAGGTGTCATCCACCTGTTGGACACTTATGTCCTGTGAAAGAAATCAATTTCAACCAGAGCTGTTATTTATACGATAATTTATATCATAATGTTGTCTTATCGCGAGGCTTGATAATTTTGTGCTAACTCGAGTAAATCTTTTTTCTTGTTAACATTTACGTTTTATTTTAAAACAGGAAGGAGACTATAACTTCATCTTTTCACCAATGATCCAATTAAAAATCTAACACAAACTTTGTTCCTAAATGGGAGATCGGTTTGCAAATTATCCGCCCTTTCCAAAAGAGGGATTTGTGTAAGAGAAGATCATTTTAACCAGATTTTTACTTCCCTTTGCCAGACAAAAGATGTGTTGAGCAAGCAGTGGAAAGAAATCTTTTTACTGCTTGCCATTCGAAAGACTAATAGTCAAAACATTTGATTAAATTATAACAATAAGAAGAAAACATTCTCTTTACATCCTATTTTTTGTGGAATTTTTCATGATGTATGTTTCAAGTAAAGAGCGCAAAAAGGATTTTTTTTCCTCTTTACACTGCTTGTTCAATCCGTCTTTTGAGTGATGAAGGGAAGTAATAGGCCTGAGCACAACGATATCCCATTGCCATAGTTTCATGACAACACAATGATGCATCATTCATGGGAATAAACCTAATACACACACAACAACAGTGACATTTATATTACAACTAGCTGGGTACTCCATGGCCTTGGTGGGAGTTTTTTTTTTTTTTTAATATATAGTCCTGCGACTTAAATTTTTTTTTTTTTTTTGCCAGCATGCGCACCTCGATGCTGATAGTTTGGTTCATTAAACTGAATATTACTCAAAGAAAACGGGTTCCGAACGCGTCATGTGTCCCGCACGGAAGTGATGGCGGACAAAATGAATGATAGTTCGGCATTAAAAAAATAACTTAAAACAACTCTGTAAATTCAATCAAAATAAAGAGTAGCCTATAACACAGTTGGGTATCAGTTGCCCACGTACAGTAATTTTATTTGAATTTTAAATGCCTGCCGATTCCGACTTTATTGGACCATAAGATAAGTGCCACACACCCCTGATCGCTCTTATTATAGAGATACCTGCAGCACTATTAAATAGGTAGGGACTATTGAGGCCATATATACCCTGCACTCTATTGACTTATGAACGGTGTTCACCACACACCTTTTTACTAACGAGATTAACATGGCTGAAACATCTTCACCTGGCCCAAATCAACATCAGCATTCCACATGGCCGCAAAAGTCACCCGGTATTGATATATATCGAACAGAGGCGTCCAACTCATACAGACAAAAGCCCCAGGGGTTTTGGGTTTAATGAGTTGTCATTAGCCGAGATATTCCTTTCGCTGTACTTTTAACAACAGTAACACCAATAAACCACTACGAAAATAAACACGAAAGAGTCACCGTAAACTGACACAAATGGGTACCGTGTTTGGCATCTCTTAGATTGAAGATTCTGCCAGACATTCAAATTTGTGTTTGTCTAAATTAGGGAGCTCCAGGTGATTTCCGAAACTGCCTCGTTTCTGGCCGTGACATCTATAGGGTTTAAAAAGTTCATATTCCTGAGTCCTCCCAACCTCCGCACAGGCTTGGCTTTTAAAACGGCATCCAAGCTGTTTGGTATAACATGAATAGGTTAATGAACTGAAGTGTCCGAGGCAGCCTGTCCATTTGTACTGTCATAATTATGTGTCCCAGGTTAAGGCCTGACCAGATGTGGCTGTGTGTGGGTGTCCAGGACGCTCGCCCACAGCTCTGGCATCTTCTCACCGAACGTCGCATCATGCATATTTAGGTCAAATCAGGAAAATCTCAGATTCTAATTCCTGATGTCACGGCGTCATTTTTCTTTACTCTTGTTCTCGTGCTTGTATCTTGAAAAATAAAGAATTTATAGACTTTTTTTTTCCATACTAGAAGAGAGCCCATGGCGACTTATAGTGTGTGACAAGCGTGGGCACCTTGATGCTGGTATTTTGATGATTAGACTGAATGCTATTTAAACATATTTGGTATATTGAACAGTGTCTGTAGCATAAAATAGGAATGTTTGGTGTGATAAATCGGGTTGACAAATACAATAATTCTTTCCTGTGTGGTTACTCTATGTTTGGCGAATGCAACATACTTCCCAACATACAAGTACACAACAGAATTGGCGACGAGGATTACAGGACGTCGTGGGTTAGCCCCGTCCTCTTAACCCTTGGAGGACCAGCCAAAGCCTCGCATTAGATCCAGCCCTGCCCTGAGGACCAGACAAGGCCGAACAGAGGATCCAGACCCGTCCGGTGGACCCCTGACGACCAAGGGGGGCTGACCAACGACCCCTGACGTCGGACAAGGTCACCGACCGGCGGTGGAGCGACTCCTGACAACCAAGAGGGAGGCCAGCGACCCTTGGCGACTAAACAGTTAAAGCGTAGGTCAGCGACCCTTGGCAACGGAGAAACTGACGTCATCTGGCAATTGGCAACGGAGGCTGACGTCACCTGGCAACAGAAAATCCGACGACCCCCGGCAACCGAGAGGGTATGCCAACAACCCCGGAGAATATAGAGGATACGCCAGTGACCTCTGACGACTGAGGAACACAAGAAATTTCTGACAGCAGTTTAGATTCGCTGGTTCAACTACCACGATGGCGACGCGCTCTCAAACTAGTACCAGCGAGAATTTAAATCCAGTTATTGAGGGCACAGATTGAACAACAACGCCAATAGTCAGAGCAACAGCGCCAGGACATGGAGCAATAGATGGAACAACAGCGCCTGCAGATGGAGTTACTGATGACAGCTCTTGTCAGCAAGACAGCCGCTCCTACGATTACAAAGTTCAGCGAGTTCGATCCTGAAGCAGAGCTCTGGAATGACTACTGGTCAAGGTTTGAAACATTCGTGAAGGCGAACTCTGTTCCAGCAGACAAGAAGGCGGACGTTTTCCTGACCAACCAGTCACCTACAATATTCAGGCTACTAAAAAACTTCGCGGCGGAGAGAACACCTCCCACTGACATCAACAGCCTGTCGATGGAACAAATTCAGGCATACATGGCTGACCACTTCAACCCAAAACGCTTCATGGTCTGGGAGCGATTTAAGTTCTGGACCAGGACAGGGCGGAGACCTGGTGAGACCATTCAGGAACTGGCGGCCAGGATCCGACAGGAGGCAGCCACATGTGATTTTGCAGCCATCACAGATCCCCTGGATGAGGCAATGCGAACCAGGTTCGTCTGCAGTGTCGGCAACGAAGCGGTGGTGAAGGCGATGTTCAAGGAAAAGGAAGATGAACTGACATTCAGCCGCGCTGTGCAAGTTGCAGCCGAGGTGGAGGAGGCTTCCCGAGCAACCGAAGAAACGCTCACCAGTACAGCCTTTGTCGATGCTCCGGTTTTCCAGCTACATCATTCAAGGAAGCGGCGCAAGGCAAAAACGCTCAAAGAAACAACATCCCAGTGGCAGCCAGAAGCCCCAGAGAGGTACTAAACCCCAGGAGACATCTTGCTACTGATGCGACGGCGCTCACAGTCCTGATGAGTGCAAATTTCAAGACACAACGTGTCATTGCTGTGACAAGAAAGGCCACAGAGGAGGAAGCAAGAGTCCGAGTCGGTAAAGAGAGTGCAGCGTGTTGGCCACATCTCAGACACAGACATCGAGACTCGTACCGTGCACCAGAACATGCCACCACAGACAACTCACCCTTGGAGCGTCCCAGACAAACCATGGAGTCGAGTTCACGTTGACCATGCTATTAACGTCATGGGTCATCAGTGGTTGGTGGTGGTCGACGCACTGACCAAGTACCCATGCATCCACATGATGACGTCAACCACGACGAAGGCGAC
>JBCAUA010835544.1:0-13945 GCA_038406235.1 Peronia verruculata
TGCTGATCATGCAAATTATCAATGTAAGAGTTCTAAAATGACTTTTCTCGTCCTATAAATGGCGCAATTTTGCTTTCATTCTACTACTAATAGCTCAGTTGTCGACTATATGTCATAGCAAAGGTCAAAACACTCATGGTTTCAGCTAACAATGATATAGGGGGCACACAGAGGCCCCCAAGAACCCGAAAGTGGATCTTATAAAGATGGGGGGTAGGAAGCAAAATTCGATAAAAGATACGCCCAGAGAGCTGAAGAAAACGGCAACAAGAGAGTCAGAAATCATGCAAAGAGGGCTGGTATGTAAACAAAAGGCTGTTTCGAGCCTGAAAGATGAACAGAAAACTGTTCATGTCATATTTTCGCGGAAAAAAAAAAACTTTAAAGGCGTTTTTCTCAAAAGCCGGTTTTTGACTGTTTTTTTAAACTCCTTTTTTGTTTCTAAACCGTTTCAAACGAAATTTGGTATCAACCTTGCACCACAAGACCCATAAAGTTACGTATGTGCGTTAAAGTCGGTGGGTAAGTTTTCGAGAAAATTGAGTTTTTAGTTTGAAAAAATGGCGAAATTTGAATTCTCACTAAATGGCATTTTCAAAAATTTATAGAAAACTTTGTATTGCATGGAACGTTATAAAAATAAGTAACATTTTAGACATTATATTAGGCATTATATTCCCCAAGTTTTATCAAGTTGCGTTAAAATCTGGGGGAACAGATAGATTTTGAGATTCGTCAATTTACTTACGCCATAATCTAAGATGGCTTCGCTGCCATGTCAACCGTATGAAAAAATCCATTATTTTTTATTGTTTTCCTCTAATTTGAACACGCTAAATACGATGGAAGAGGTTAAAATAACCTAACTCTAGTAATAAAAAAATCACCTCCAGGACGCGCCCCCTACCTTAATATTAACCAGGTCTAAAGTAGATCTGGTCGATTTTGAGAGCAGCGACTATCAATCTGATTTCTTGACTGATTTACTCTACCACAGGAAGCCCCTAAGTTACCTAATAACACAAATTTCATTCGCCCTCTCGCCCGCTAAATAAATGTCATGTGCCTGTTTTGCTCTGCGCATGCTAGGCGTAAACGCTATCATCCGCCTCCCCACCCCCTCCTCGTATGCTCCTTACAAACAGATGTCGTTAGCAGTAAGAGTGCGTACTGAAATAAAATATATATAGTGGATTTTTTTTTTTTTTTAATGCGATATTTTTTTTTTTCGTTTCTCTTAAAAGATGTGCCTTTCTGGTTCTAACAATGTTATTGGCAATTACAAGTGTCTATTTTAAAGTGCTTGACCTCTGGCCATTCTACAGATGTTCCAAACAACTGTCAGCCACTATTGACTCCCTTTAACTGCTAGATGCAGCGATTGATCATCACTATTTGCTTATACGGGCAAAGAGTGCATAAAACACTAGATTATAGCGTCTTCTAGCAATACCTTGTGTCCCAATACCAGGAATGAACATTGAATGACTTATTGAGGTGTAAAGTAAACTACTGATCATTTAGATCAGTAATGTGAGCTTTGCTGAGCGCTCTGAAATCAAATTCCAGTCCCATAAATAGGAAAATTGTCTTCCATTTCTGCTGCTTCAGGGCTCAGCTGTATACCATAGTAAAGGCCAAGGCACTCTTAGGTTTGCCAGAAAAAGACATGGAGACCACCAACAGGCCCTCACTATAATGGAAGTGACTTTACTTGAGGGCTCGTAATAATGGAGGGGTAGTGAGCAAAATTCAAGTAAAAAATGTGCCCAGAAAGCCTTGAAAAGGGCAAACAAAACATGGAGATTGTGCTAGAATAGAGAGCTAGAGGGCTGAAGGGTTCTTTTCAGGCTAAGATCCGAATAAACACATCCCGTCAGTTTTTCCCTGAAAAAAAAAAAAAAAGAAACAAACAACACGAGAAAGGTGTCGTTATTTTGCTATCCCCTTTTTTATTTCCAAATTGATTCTTCCCAAAATTCTCAGACACCATATCCACAACAAGACCCAAAAAACGTCTATATGCATGGCCCATTCGGTTTGTATGGAGAAATGTAGGTTTTAGGGTGAAACCCGTCAAATTTTTTTTTGTTTCACTACATGACATTTAAACCTTTGTTTTTTTTTTTTTTCAATACAAGGAGCTGAAAATATGTAACTCTTTAGTTATTATGTTAAACAACATATTCAGCAGGTTTCATCAAATTCTGTAGAAATTTGACGAACTTCATAGAATTTAAATTTGACCACTTCAGAGACGCCAAAATGCAAGAAGGCCCCCTTGCCGTGGCAACCGTTTCAAGAAGAAGACTTTTGAACCGATTTCCTCTACTTTCAACATGATGAATTCGATGGAAAAAGTTGAAATAATCTATTTTTAATAGTTATTTAAAAAAAAAGAAAACTTTCAAGACCTCCACCGCTCTTTCACTTAACATTTTTAATCAATGAACATAATAAGGTTATATTTGGTGTCCCACTGCACTAGAATTCGACACCGTATTTATCTGCGAAGTTAGATATGCTAAAATATTGAGTTTCTCATTCTAAACATTACTTAATCTAGGTCTCTGGTTAAAGAGCTACTGAGTGAAATTCAATGTAATGTAGGTGGCGGACTTTTTATTTATATATTCATTTATCTATTTATTTATTTACTTCTTGGTCACAGCCGACGTCACACACTCATGATAGAGAGGAAAATATGTAACCACTCCCTCTCTAAGCTGTCCATCATTAAGAACCTTATAGTTTGTGTCATTTTGCATCTTCACAATCAGAGTTATTATTTTCTCCGGTATTCCATAGTGCCTCAAGATTCTCCAAAAGGTGGACCTATCTACACTGTCAAAAGCCTACTCATAATCAAATAAAGAGATATGAAGTCCATTCTAAGAACTGTTCAATGAAACTTCTCAGTGTTGCAGCTGATCATTGCACGAGTGGTTCTTTCTGACACCTGCTTGCTGATCTTCCAAATGTTTGTAAACAACGTCTTTCACTCACTCCAATAGAATCCTGCTGAACACCTTTCCTGGAGTGGAGAGAAGAGTTATGTCTCTGCAGTTGTTACAGTTAGGTATTTCAAGAACAATCACATGACCTACAGAACATCGCTCACATATGGCCTTGTTTATATGATGTGACAGGTCTGAAAGCTCATCATTCCTCAAGATTTGTCTGTCCTTCGTAGAGGAAGTGCTCTGAGATCGCCTTTCATTGGTAGCTTCGCGAGGCATAGTTCATTCCAGTCTTTTGAGTACTGTTCTTCCATACGTTCTCAAAGGCCCATGTATGATTTCAACTGCTGTTGTTACATCTGCCTCCAGCCTCTGGTGGTATAGCTTCTAGACCAGCTGCTATCTCAAGTTGAGCTGTGTTGCTGACTTTGCTATGTCTTCCTTTGATGGTGGTTCACAACAGATATCAAGGTCCCTACCTGCTGCTATAATGTCTGGTGGGTTATCTGGATGAGATATATTTGACAGAGTTTCGAAATGTTGTACCCACCGCCTGTTATGTGCCTCTTTTCTAGTCTCTGTACTGTTTTCTTCCTTGGACATCCTCATAATATAGCTGTAATAGATCCCTTCACATGGTGCTAGTGATTTTCAATATATTTCTCTACTAGTTCCAAGGGCTGATACTTGTTTCTAAGAGTTATTTCTGAACTCTTCCTTCTTATTTCCCTAGAGAAAGGCTTATTAAGTATTTTGGTTGCTGGAATCCATCGCTCCTCTGGTATCTCTTCAGTCGCACTTTCAGCACAGTAATCAGTTTGTGGTGACCTGATCCAATGTCTGCCCCTCCAAATACTCTTAACATTTTCCATCTAGCGGAGAAACTTGCAGGCTATACAGATATGATCGATTCAGTTTTCTGTATATACATCTGGTGACACCCATGTGGCTTTATGGACCCTCTTGTATGGAAAGATTGTTCCACCAATTACACATTCATTGAGAGAGCACATTTTTTGCAAAGCTTTCTCCGTTCTTGCTCATCTCTTCCAAGCAATATTTGCCCATTATCTCTTCATGTTTGGTATTGTCAGCCCCAACTTTAGCTGTCATGTCTCTCTTCACGATGTTAAGATTTTTGGAGGGTAGCTTGTCCAAAACATCCTTAGCCTGTTGTAGAAATTCACTTTGTCATCTTCTTCTGATTCATTTGTCGGTGGATATACCTGTACTATAATGATCTTGTTTTTGTTTTTTATTATTATTGCTTGATAAGAAGGATGCCATGATGATTTTTGCGCCATGCACTTTCCATCATGAACATAATAATAAGGTAATGTTTGGTGTCCAACTGCACTAGAGTTGGACACCCGATTGACATGCGAAGATCTAAAATGTGTGTGTGTGTGTGTGTGTTTCAAAACTTTTTTGAAAATTTAACTAGATCTAGATGTAAAGTCTACTATACTATCAAACTGTGTTACAACCGATTGATATGTTATAGAAGCCATGTAATATTGAAAACTCACGAAGAAAGTAAAATCAAAAGCACTACACAGGCAGCTTTTACATTCTGCCTCCTCTGTGCTGATATACCAACTATTGTAATTGTCGAGGACAGATAGTCTGTTGGCTTATCAGATTGTGTAAGGTGTTCTATAATTTGTTTCGTTTTGCGTTAGATGAAAGATTTTGTATAAAAATGTTATATGTTAATATAAACAAGACTTCTGGTTGAAGGAAGTTTCAATCAAAATTTAAAAAATTCAACTTTTTTTTCTTTTTAAACCAAGATAATGACTGTGAAATTGTGCATTTTCTGGTGGCCTTTACAAAGCATTATTTTTCAGTTGGTCCTTGCATGCCATGCTCTGTAAGTATGTATGTGTTCTTTGTATTTATCATTCCAGATAGATTAACCACAAAATACTTCCCCATCCCAGTTACGATAAACATACACATTCACACACTCACACACACACGTACGCAGATACACCCATAAATAGAGAAAGAGAGAGAGTGAGAAGAAATAAAAAAAAAAAAAAGAATTCAGATCGATCTTGCCAACACCCTGATATCTGGACTTCAGACTTTCTGTCCCCAGTGTTACTCTAGAATAAAATACCCCTAAAACCGGGCGTTCATGTGAAATGATATCGCTGATGTACTAAAGCGATTGAAGAGCGCCAACATTATGTATCTATACCGTACATCTACAACAGAACCCATGAAAAGCCTTGTGAACTCGAAGACTACTACATGTATTCATCTGAAATTTGGCGTACAAATTTGTTTGCGTGAAGATTTATATTTCTACCTACCAGAAGGAAGAAAAGTCTATCATGTTTGACTTACTTTGAAAAGTCAATATTAATTGAATAGCAAATTCGTGGTGGGAGTCTTTGATCCGAACAGTGTGTTCGATAAAATTGTACATTTTGTTGTTGTTCGTCTGTATCGGTTCACAGAGCATTCCATTTTTGTTCGTTTGTTTGTTTGTTTGTTTTTCCATTCCATTCCATTTCATTTTAGGGTTCGGTCCCTTTCGGGACTGTGCCATATCGGGATACCCGTCAGTGGCTTTTGGATGCGTAATGCATGTTAGACTTTGTGCTTTTGGGTTTTAGTGCTTTTGCGTTTGAGCTCTTTATGGTGCAGCATTGCCTTTTGGCCCATCCAGTGCCAGCCGTTATTTGCTCGCCGAGCGCCATCTTCCACTGTACTTGAAAATGCGTGACCCTCAACTGAGTGTTGCTTCCCGATTGCGACTGGATATTCGCCTTGAAAACGGTCACCAAGAACGTGAAGTGGGATGTGGGAGACGCCGCTTGGGACTCCCCTCCATCCGTCTGATGCATTTTTGATTTCGCAGGAGTTCACGCCGGCACTGCCTGAGGTTTCGGCCGACGAGGAGCGCAGCCAGTACTCCCTCTAGCTATGCCAGCGTGTCCCGCTGAGACTGAGGATAGGAGGGTTTCCCACTCCCCCGGCCCCCGTTCCTTGTCCCGCACCAGGACCCCGACGCCGGGGCCTTAAGACTGTTGCCACCAGTCTCAGTCCGACGTCAGCTGTTGATACGTTCCGGCTCTACGTATCTTCTCACCAACCTCTCGAGTGCCTTTGGTGCATCGTGCCGGAACACTGTTTCTAGTGTTAGGGACTTTCCCGTGTTCCTCACATATTGGACAAACTCTCTCCACTGGTCCTCAAACCTTTGGCATCGGAGCATGTAGTGGCTAACGTCGTTAGTCTCACCACAAGTATCACAGACAGTGGGCCGCCCGTAGTCGGTGAAGAAATGGGGCCGTTTCCCCATTCTCAATCTCAGAAGGTAGCTGTTCATCGGGACTTTGTAGTCCCTGTCGGGTTTTGCGCCCGGAGATCTGAACATTGCTAGCGCTGCTGTCCCAGCTCATTTCGCCTCCCACTGGCAGACCCACTGGTCTCGGATACTACTTCGGATGACATTTTTGACTTCGCTGTGGCCTAGGCCAGTCTCAATCTTGTTGGCACTCGCCAGACCTCGCGTTGCAGCTCGGTCAACTGAGTCATTCTCTCTGATTCCCACATGGGCCGGCATCCATATCATCGTCACTCGACACTTGGAGGCCTCCAGGCAAGTGCAGGCGTGGAGGATCTTCTCCCTTATGTCCGGTCTGCTGCACTCCTGGCAGCCTCTAATTGCCTGTAGACTGGAAAGTGAGTCAGATAGGACAAGCACTCTGTGGGAAGGGTTTTGCGCTATGAAGCGCATCGCCACCAGTATAGCGGGTCATTTCCGCAGTGAAGACCGACGTATTTCTCGGGAGGGACAGATCGTTCTCGTGCTGCCATTTGGGAATGGCTACTCCTAGTCCCACTCTGCCTGTCTCATCCTTGGACCCGTCGGTGTACACTTCAAGCGAGGAGCCCCGTACCTCGTCGAGGTACTCTAGAGATTTTTGTCTAGATACCACCGGATCGGTAATTTTGCCACACCTGGCTGTGACCACCATCTTTGGTATCATGGTGAACGATCTGCGGGGGGCCGCCACCAGCACTCTGAACTCGCTCTCACTATATGCGGACGACGTGGCGATATAGCGGTCAGGCAAAAATCTTGAGAGGTGCTGCCAGGAGCTGCAGTCTCAGTTAAACTCGGTCTCGGCCTGGATGACCCAATGGGGATTACGGCTGAACGAAAAAAAAGTCCGTGAGCATGGTCCTCCTCGGCACGGGCTCTGCAAAACTCAGTCTGAACGGCAAGGCCATCGAGGCTGTCCCCACCGTGAAGTTCCTCGGTCTAACGCTGGATCGTAACTTGACATGGAACAAACACGTGGCAGACTTGAGGAAGGGGACGGGGGGTTTGCTGAACCTACAGAGAGCTATAAGAGGGCGAGGATGGGGAGCCAACACCAAGATGATGCGTTTGGTGTACACATCTCTTATACGCGGCAAACTAGACTATGCCAGCGTGGTGTCTGGCTCGGCGGCCCCATCCACATTGGCAAGGTTGGACTCGGTCCCGTATGAGGCCCACCACACGATTGCTAGTGCCCCTCAAGGGGTCCCGGCAGATATGCTCGAAGTAGAACTAGGCGTGTCCTCACTCGAGCTACGGAGAGCCCAGCTCCGACTGAGCTACTTTGCAAAGTGCAATAGGGAATCCGATCACCCTACGTCCCACTCTTTTGGCGCTCGCCACGAGCATATCTGGTGGTACACGGACCAACGAGGGGGCAGGGCCCCCGCGTCTCAGATTACCTTGAGGGAGGTACACACGTATCTGAACCCAGAGGTCATAGAGCAGATACACCCCCGACACAGAGCTGTCCTCCCACCATGGGAACTCGCCGCAACGGAAGTAGACATTGTTTTTTTTTTCTTCAGTAATGTTCAGTTTAATCATCTGCAATACCGACGTCGGGGTGTGCACTTTGAATAGCAGGGCATTATCAGTTTGGCCAATATTTTTTAAAAAAAGGCATCTCCTCAAAGGACGTATGTTATCTATTAGCTATTAAAAAACAATCAATTTCCAATGAAGGGGGAAATTTTTTAACGCTCTTTCGTTCCATTTTTCTTTCTCCTAGTTCAAAATACTAGTATCATGATGTGTTTAGGGAAGCGTATGGAGACAATGACAGTGTTACCATTAAGAAATACTTTATGTAGCTTAGAATTACATGTGAAAACTCACCACTGGAGCCTTTAGAGCTTGGGGTTGCGATGGAACCAGATGTGGATACATCAGGCCGTGTGGCGCTGAAGATGTTGTTGATGCTTAAGACACAGGAACACACAAGGAAGAGAAGTAACGAAGGCGACATAATTATAGTCAAAGTTCACCTCTCTGATCTCAGACATTTCATTTTGACACAGCGGTTCTTATCTGTCGGTTTTTGGCAGCTCTTGTTCTTTTCTGGTGCAAAACAAATGTCCAGATGTCTCACAGGTTGATATTGGTTAAAGTAATTATTATGTGCTTTATGTCACCTTTCGGTCTGGTCTAGCCAAACGTTCCGTTCTTCTGAGCAGATTACAACAGTGAAAGAGGTTTACAAACGATATCCAAATACTTTATAATAGTTCTACCGCATCTGCTAGACTCCCCCCGCCTCCGCTCCCCTCCTCCTCTGTGATATCTAATTATAAGCTAAAAAACTGTTTGTTTGTTGTTGTTGTTGGTTTTTTTTTTGTCAGATTAACTTTTTGTTTTCTTTCTCCCTGAAATGTTGTCTGCTAGGGTTTCTGTTTAGTAACATCTTGCCGACGATACTCAACATGGATATTTTGAAGCCACATTTTGAAAACAATAATTGTGAAGAGCAAAATATCGGTTTTTTATAGCGTTGACCCCTCCCACTATCTCCACTTTCTCAAGGAATATTAGATATTAAACACGAGCCAGATCATCTCTCATGTCACATTCGTGATGTTGACCATTCTTAGAAAACGAAATTCTGTCACTGACTATCAGCAGATTATTAAAATACAACAAAGTGATGTTACTTATTACCAAAGAGCGGAGCTTGCACATTCTTCAAACAAGCAATTCCACAATATCGTAGTTGTACTAGAAAGAATCACACGCACAACATCAAATGGAGAAGTTGACAGTGACTGCACACAAAGCTCTCCCGCATGAAATCTGGTGTTGCCAGTAAAACAAACAAATAAAAAAAGATGATGCTCTGTCATGCAAATTGATTAATAGCTGTATTCTATCCATTGCCAAATATATTAAATAAAACATGTGAACTAGCCAGCAACATCCAGCTCTCTCTGCCGCACTGCAGTTGTTTTGACATTTAAATGGCATTATTATCTTTGGGACATTTGGATGAGACTAGTGACTCCAATGCACTCGTCTCTTGAAAAAAAAAATATTTGTTACATTTGATTTGGACAATGAGATCCTGTATCAAAAATCTGTTGCACAGCGTTTTACTTTCAATCTTGACTCCTCACTTTCTCACCCATTGGTTTATATGTTGTTACTTGTTTTTCAAATCTAAAATGTCAACACTTCTGACAGTTATCTAACCTTTGACTACTCAATGCTATCGAAAAATAGCAAAAGACTCCATTTCAAACGCTCTGTCTACATGTAAAATCTTTCGTTAAACTTAAGATGACGACGGTGATATAACGGGTTCTAGTTTTAGTTTTTCTTTTTTGCTGCGAATCAATTCGCAACATTTGATCATTTCTTTTAATTGTGCAGATGGACATGAATTATCAGCTTACTTTGGAGACGTGTACGTAAAAGAAAAAAAAAATGTAGACAGTCAGTATGATATAAATAACTTTTGTCAATTTGACCTGAACTTTGCAAATAGGCCGTAGGCCTGTGCATGGCCTATTATTTTTGTGACCGACGGCTAACCGAGTAATCAACTCTATGACCTACGACGATCGATCATTCTATCTGTTAAATACTCTCTTCTTTGTCATCAGTGATTTCACATCGGTTATGGTTATCGGTTATGACCTTGAACTTAGTCTACTGTCAACCATTAACCACATTCAGTCTAACTTGCACTCACTTGACCTTTAGCCGGTGATTTAGATTAAGAAAAACGTGGATTGTGAAATTCAATATTTCACAAATCTGAATTTGCAGATCGATTGGGCGTCAAATTCTAGTGCAGTTTGACACGAAATACTAGAAATGAACCCATGGCCTTCGTCGGAGATTTCTTTTTTTTTTTTTTAAAAAGATCTAGCCCTGTAAGTGAAAGTGAATGGCAAACATGCATATTTTTGTTTATTAAACTCAATGCTACTCAAACGAAGCGCTTCGGTGGGGGGGGGGGGGATTACAAGGATGTTCTCTGCTCTCACCTGCAGGCGGTGTAATCCCCCCATCTTTGGTGTGTCTCCCATGGAGTGTCATCCTCGACATTCTAGGGGAGACATCTCGTCTCTCCTCCTTGCTCCTTTCTTCTGTCCCACTATCTTTCCTATCTTTTTCTTGACGTCTAAGGGTATCTTACCGTGTTTGACAAAGTACAGCCGTAATCGTGCTGATGTGTCGTAAAACCCCAACACAAATAAACAAACTCAAAGAAAACATGTTTTGAACGCGTCATACTATCAAACGTACAATTCCGATCAAGCACCCTGCCGAGTTTATTATTCAATTATTACCGCATTTATAGAAAAACATCAAACATAATAAGTCTTTTTTCCCGAGTTTATGTACATAAAAAAAAAAAAATGACCATATGCAACAATGTTTTGTGCCAAATGCTGCAATTTTCGAGTCTGTAAACCTGTTGTGGGTTTAGTTTCAGATTTATAGTATAGATTATCTTATAAAACACCTCAATAAAAAAGAGTAACTATTAAATCACAAACAGTGACGAGCATTGACATATCACGTGTCGACATCTGTACTGGGTGGGATAGAGAGAAATAATGGGATTCAAAATGTGCCTCCATTGCCTCGAACTCTACCATTTAACGGTTTTAATGATAAAATAATTACAATGATATTTATCTCTGTTCAAGAAATGCCAGCTTAGACACAAATGGCATCAGATATATGCAGCGCATATTATATTATAGCTATCTAAAACGTAATTCACATACAAAGTTTAAAAAACAAAACAAAACAAAAAAAAAAAGGGGGGGGGGTGATAGAAGAGGGGCGGGGGGATATGAGAAAGGTGATATTAGGACTGACACGTATCATCGACGGACGGGAGTTTTCCCTAGATCAAAGGCACCGGTGTAGCTAGCACATGAATGTTTAGTTTCATGGTCGATAATGATTTCATAGCCGATGTAACCGTTCATCATGACTGATCATGCACGGGCCTAAATAACAGTCGTCATCCTGATCTACAGCACGGAGCTTCATAAAATCTTAAAACGCCTTGTTTTGATATTTGCATGGTGTTTCGTCCTTACGTATTGATAAATGTCAGCTGCTGTCCTTTCTTACATATTCCATTCGTTAAACCCACGCAGGATAAGAAGGGGGCGATGAAGGGGGGAGGGTGCAGGCGGCAATCGATCACGAAGGATAGGTACAGGAGAGGGAGAAAGGAAGAAGGTGAGAGAGCGTGAGAGAGAGAGAAGGAGTAGGAAAAAGAGCGGTGGAAAGAGGGCATGGAACATGTCACGGAGACATTATTATTTTTGTCTCTACACTTAGCGAGGAAAGGCCGAGGGTCTGCACACGGCTGAGTCCTTCTTTTTTATGTTGTATCTGGAATGAATAATGTTGATATCAACTCCAAGAGCTCGGGTTAACCTCATTATTCACATTAAACTATCAGCACTGACGTCCATACGGTGCCTGTGTGTATATATGTGTGTGTGTGTATGTGCGTGTGTGTGTGTGTGTGTGTCTGAAAGTTATAACATTATTGATAATTAGTTGTTCTCTGTATGCTTGCTCCCTTTTCCTGTAATGCCCATCCCTGGCCTATGATAACAATCAGTGATATCGATTGATAATGTCACGTCCATAGCCATATCAATTCAACAAACCGGGGACTCCCAATCCACCACTATAACAGACGCAATTATTCTTGCTGATGCATTCGTTAGAGAACATTTCTAGCTTTGAAATGAAACACTTTTTTTTTTCTTTCTATCTTTTATGGTTCCGACATGTCTTTTTGTAATCTAACTTTCCTCATCAGAGGAGCAAACTCACCTGTATGTACTCAACCAACATTTACAAGTCTGACAATCTTTGGAGGCGAGAGTTATCTCTGTAAATACATAGATTGTAAGCGTGAGCATGGACTCATAGATGTTTGCAGTTGTATGTTATAACTTGGGAATCAAAAGAGACAGAAAGACCAAATCTGGTGCTACTGAAAGCTTGAACTTTCCCCCAGCCCATGCGGCATTAATTATCAATGACCTGTCAACACAGCTGGATGAGAACGTTAAAATGTTGACAGTTTTTGGAAAAGATAAACTCTCTAAATGCATAAACTGTATGAGACAATGACACACATCTTAGTGAAACATAATGTGGAAACCGAAAGAGATAGAAAGATCGTTGTGGTTCCATTTCAAAGCTGGATATCGTTTTTACCTATATTAATGAACAAAAGTTGACAGACACCGTGTCTCAACACTGCATCTTCTTATCATTTGTAGTACTGCACTTTTCCGTTGTGTTTGATCTAATTACCAATCATTGCGTCATACATTAGTAAGATATTTCTAAGCTCATTTTGTGAATTTCCATTGCCAACTCTCGAGCACTGGCTATGATTTCATGAAAATAATAATAATAATAAAATTAAGGAAGTTATCATCAAGTATCCAGTAGTTCACGCCAGAGGGTGTGCATCATTGATGAAAAAACGCACAACTCCAAGTTCATGACAGTGTTTCTCCTCTGACCAAAAAGCTTGGTTATGAATCATTGATCGAAACATTTAATTGCTATTCTCTTTCATGTACATCGAAACAACATTACATTCTACATTTTTTCACTGTTGCCTCGAAGAAGAACCAATGAAGTCAGAAAATTTGGCTAACTCCATCAGTTTATTCAATCTTTAACATATCTGTTTTTCACACTGTAATTTGTCTCTTTTAAAGGTGAAGTGCCACGTCATGGACTGCCTTTGCTGTTTCTTGTAAAGTAATAAACTTCTACTAACCAAAAACACTTTGGAGGTGTTATTTTTGAGGAAACATCTCCGTTAACGTGTTTATTTTGCAAAATAAGACGGCTTGCGGGTTCTGCGGTTCTTTTCTCTCACTCTCTGCACCATTATAATGTGACGTCACAACTTTGAGGTATTCTGTGATGGCCTCGTACAATGAAAAACAACAGCAACATAGGCAATATAAGACCAACAAAAATAAACTGAAGTGAATAGGTTCCAGTTTCACAAATGGAACCATGCAATCAGATCGAGGTTTTGGGCAGAGAACTGAAACGGTGGGATGGAAGCTAATCCTGATTTGAAAGATCAAATGATCGAGTCCATTTCTCTTTCAAATAACGGAACCGTTTAAATAGTACTATAGGTAAGGGTTTCATTACCTTGTGAAGGAGTGTTTATTGAGCTGTGCATATTTATTATAGATATGTTTTCACACTGGGGCGATAAACCCCGAATTCAAGTGACATTTGAGAAATATCAGGCCTGTCAATTCATTAGCCACACAAAACAGCATTGTTTGCATAATGTATAGGCCGACGCATAGAGTTAGTGTGCATTCTGGAAAGGTATGACTTCAGACCCGGTTCACAGTCATTTACGGAAAGCCAGAGCTGCCAGAACGATCCCGTCTCTTTAATTGTTACAATCTCAAATTTCAGAAGCCATCGGCTTCCAATTTGTACATCAGTGGGTTTACAATAAATGTAACATTTCCTCTGAGGCAAAAACACAAAGAAACTTGCCACAGCGAATTGATAATAATAATAATAATAATATGGTACATTTATTAAGCGCCTATGCAAAGCTCCAAGGCGCTTTACAATAACACATTCATTAACAACACATAGTTCATCA
>JBCAUA010835555.1:0-13944 GCA_038406235.1 Peronia verruculata
TTGAGGGTTTTGGTCCTAAATTTCCGAAGACCTCCCCCCCCCCCCCCCCCCCCCCGCTTTTTTTTTTTGTCTCTTCGCACATATTCCGAGAGTCCAGTCAGGTTCAATGGCGGACTCTTCAATCCAGTTCAATGGTGGATTTCTCTGAAGTTGGTCCATCGTGTGTGTGTGTGGCGGGGGCACATGGTCCAGCATCGGATCCAGTATACGTAATGATGTTTTTCGTTCTATTTCGTCGTTCAACTTCCTAAGGGTGGTTATCTCGACGGTGTATGTTTATGGTAAACTCCAGTACATATCAAATATATTAAATATACATCGGGACTCCTAAATTAGCAGTCATGGGGTAATACATAGAGAATTTTAGGGGTTATGAATTAGTGAGACAAAAGGTGATTCAAATGCAGGAGGTTAAGAGTCCTCTTTTCTCACCTTCATGATGGCATTGACTTTAACCAAGCCTCAGTGTCTGAATTGGGATGAAATTTGTTCGCGGTTCGTTGGCTTCATCTACATCTTCATTTCTATTTGATTAAAAAATTACGAGGCGAGATCTTTTTCATACATCTGAAGAAAGTGTGAAGCTTCTGCAGTTAATAGTCTCAGTATCTTATAATGGATTAAAGATTGTTGTCACACTGGAATAGTAGAACACAAGATTTCAGGAAAAACCCACGCCGTTTTCCTACTTCATCAAATCATTAACACTATTCATTACTACTAGTAACTAAATTGAAAGGGTTCACAGCGAAGAGCTTCAGGCATAAAGTTCCTGTCCATGGTGAAAGGGTCGGGTCGAGAGGTGAGACAAAAAGTAAGGCCCGGGCAAGGTCAAGGACATGAGTCGGTGGAATTCCCCGGAACATTGGTGAATTCAGTTGAACAGAACAGCAAAGTTTGCGCAGAAGGATATTTTTTTCTCCATGTGGGCTAAGTAAACAAAAGTAAATTGGTAATTGAGCATCCACAACACTTCGCCATATCTTGATCTGGGATTTAACTTTAAATGGTTTTAGACACAATGCCCAAAAATTGCACCTATTTAAAGAATTAGCTTGGCAATTATACTTGTTTTTTTTTTTTTTCACTCTTACCTTAGAAATTAAAAAAAAAAAAAATTAAAAAAAAAAAATAAAAAATTTAGCCTTTGTGAACAAAATATCATGGAAGCAATGAAATTTGCATGATCCAAGGACGAGCAAATGATTTCCATAGCTATTTCAACTGAACATTATTATGTTACACAGGTCTTGTCAAACAATGCAATATCAAATATTGCAGAGGCATCTTGTTAGTTCTGTAACAAAAAATCACAACCAATATCGCCACCACAATATAATAAAGGAGAAAGGAAGGGAAGGGTGGAGAAAGGAAAGGGAGGGAGAAAGACATTAATAACGCAAATTATAAATCATTTGAGACGTAATAAATAACTGATAAGATAGTTAAGCTATCCAGTAAACTCAGTCGCTTCGAGTAGTTCACATTTCTTTATAAATCAATGTAACAGTGGTAACATTTCCTTGAATTCACAAGATAGAGTTTTTCCTTGCAGCTCAGCATGAAAAAGAGTTCAGTTATCTTGATGAACTATATATAACCAACAAAAATGAGTGTTCTGAGTTAAGATAAGCTTATGTATTGTAAACGTACATTTCACAACAGAGAAGCGCGATATTTTTCTGCTATATTGCATTTATATTGGCAACAAATGACGAAATACCCTTGACCATGATCGAAGAGAAGACTGCCAAATATAGCCCCCAGCCCCCCCCCCTCCATTATACTACAGTAGTATATAATAGTATACTATTACGTATACTGGATCCGACGCTGGGCCCTGTGGGCCAAACACACGCGATGGACCAACAGTAAGGAAGAGTCCGTCACTGAACTGTGGGACCTGGCTGGACTCTGAGAATTTGCGCGTACAAAAAAAAAAAAAAATGTAAAGAATGCTTAGAAAAATAAGAAATGTATGGCAGCCAGTCAAAGGGAGTCATATGTCGATTTTTCCCATCAAACCAACACGTTACTATCACGTAAAACCTAAATTCAGACAATTCTGTGAGACGAAAAAACCTTTGAACTAGCTTAGCTGTGCCAAAGAGATTACGAATTGAAGAACAGAGGTTATACCTTAGTGGCGGCTAGAATGAAAAAAAAAAAAAACGTAAAACAATGAACAGTTTAGCGCACTAAATCTAAATATTCACCTCACGACATCAAGATAATTATATTTGTAATCTGCCTCATAAGAGCAAAATTTTCTTATTCACAGTTGAATATTGTTTCAATTTCTGCAAAATAAAAACATTGCCAGATCAACCAAGGATGTCTCTGTTCGAGCCAAGCAAAATTAGTATTTTGACAGGCCACGAGACAAATGGTAAATGAATTACACTAAACAGCCCCTGACTTTCGAAATGTCCACTATAAAATGCGAAAAGAAACTGTCAGGGAGACAATCTTCAAACCTGTTTCAACATTTACAAAATAATTGCATACAATACCGAACAAAACCTACTACATTATGATGTCAATGCTGTGAATTCCCTTTCAGGGAATAAAGACAAGCCTCTGTTCAAAATTACATATACGTGTAATTTAGTGTACTTCTCTAATTATTACAAAGTCATTCATAACAAAGTGTACATATATGAACATATCATTATAGCTCTCTTTCTCGCAAGAAACAGAATCAAGGAAAACACATACTGTGAACAAAAACTAGGAATCGTTATCCAAGGAGTGACAAGGATTAATTGATGAACCTGGTGAAAGACTGGGGGCCCATGCCAAGTAGAAAGTCGGTGACACCATTCTTGGCTGGAAGCAGCTAAGTATAACTTATAGAGATAACAAGAATTCATATGATAACAAGGTCACACATTTACTACTACTTGGCTCTTTTCCAAGACTCCCACACAGCAGTAGTGTCCCGCTTTCTCTAACTCTCATTGGTTCTTTCCATCAATGTGACCCTTGAAGAGTCAAGACGGCCAATCTGCTTAAAGACTCATTCTTAATACTTTTCATATGAATAATTTTTTTTTTAAAGCCAGAGAAAGCAAACAATCAAACCAACATATTATAAAGACATATATAACCAGAGGAACAACAACATTCAAAGAAGACAAACCAATAAAGAATAGCACATATAAACAAACAAAAATGATTGCAAGGAGAGAAAGGAAATCAAAACAAGGCCGAAAGCAAACAAAAGACATAAAACGAAACGAAACGAAACAAACAAACAAACAAAAATATGCGTGCACAAACAAGAAAATTAGAAACTTTGAAGAAAACTCTCTCAGACTGACATGCTCATTTTTTCTGCTTAGTTCTGTAGCAGACTAACAGTGTCCCGATTTCTACGTTTCAAGACAGATATCGATATAAATATCAAAGGAAGCCAGCTCATTTTGAGATAATTTTACTGTTCTTCTGTTGTTCTAATCAAGGAAATTATTTTGTTTACAAACACAACGAGGCTGAGGAAAGTAAAAGGTGATAGGATCACGTGAGATTTAAATAAAAAATTGTTTCGTTTCTACACATATATGTCATTGCGTTTCTCTCGCTTTAGAGTGGCATTCGAGAATCGTGATGTTGGATCTGTCATTTATTTTATCAATGCCTTTGATTCTAAATAGATCAGATCTTTTATGGAGCTTTGGCATTTTGGTATTGTACTTTCCCGTGTGGACAGTTGCATAAGGGAATGACATAGCAACACTGGAAACTGCATCAAAGATCTGAGAAACAGCTGAAACCATATGAAGCAAGACCACAATCAACAATGGAAGAAAAAAATAAAGATAACAAACAAACAAACCAACAAACAAACAAACAAAACAAACAAACAAACAAAACAAAAGAAAAACAACTAGCTTAATGTACTGGTGATGAACATGCTAATACTTTCTGAAGCGACAATAAAGTTTTATTTGGCTCATACCTTCTTGATCCCAGACGTTTGATATACATGTATTATTTTATTATAATCAATATCGATATTTCTTTCCTTCTCTCTTTCTTTCTTCCTTTCTTTTTTTTTTTTTTTTTTTAATCTATATAAGGCATTTACCAGACTTATAGTCTGCATTTTCCCGATGTGGTTGTGCTAAATTCAGAAAAAAAAAAGAACATTCCTACAGTTTAAAATGGTCGTGTAGCTTGCTAATACTGTTTTCTTAAATTCAGAGATACACCTCCATAGAATAACAAAAGATTAATAAACAATTACTTTTCCTTCTTTCTTTTCTTTCCTTTTCTTTTTCTCTTCTTTTTTCTGTCTTTTTTTTTTTTAACGTTGTCAGAGAAATAGAGCATCAAAAACGTTAAAATATCATATTTTTTACCGTTCCAAGAATATCTATCTGCTATCACCTCAAAGTTCACTGCTGTGGATAGATCTGGAGCAGGACTCCATGCACTATTAATTCACAAATGATAAATCGATGAACGAGAGCAACCGGTCGTCAACAAAGAGCTGTAAACAGTTAATCTAATTCACCTAATGGCGATATGTTGTTACTTGTCTCTTATCATCTCCAAATGTGATACACTCATCTAATAGCCAGGGCTCTTATGAACAAATGCCCTCTATGGACTAAGCATTCACTTTTATCTCATTATAAAAACAATGTAATTTTCTTGTTATTAGATATCCACCACAGTGGAGGCGGTTACTGTGATTGGACCTTTTCCGACGAAAGCCTTAAAAAAAAAAAATCCGAGAAAATCCTCCGTGAGACAAATGTAACTCCCATACATGTGGGCAGGCTGTTGACGAATAAATCACTTTACGACGAAATAGCACAGCACATTGTTACCAAACATCGCTTGTTTGGCCAAATGGGGGAATGCCAGTATGAATAACTCCCAAGGACGATAACATAATGTACTTCCACTAAACAAAATTCTAAATTACAGAAACAAATACATGTAGACAGAAGGATGGACACAGGTCAATTCGAGGGCGATCTATGGATGCGTGGCTGACTGGCGGGAAGGACGGATGGATTGATGGACAGATGGATAGATGGATGATGGATGGATGGAAGGATATATGGATGGATGGATATATGGATGGATGAATCCATGATGAGGGGAAGGATGGATGGATGGATGGATGGATGAATGGATGGATGGAGGGACGGACGGAGGGAGGGATGGATGGATGGATGGAAAGATGGATGGATCGATGGTTAGATGGAGAGATGGATAGATGGATGGCTGGATGGATGGATGGATGGATGGATGGATGGATGGATGGATGGATGGATGGCCGGATAGATGGATGATATATGAATGGATGGATTGATGGATGGATGATGGGTGGATGAATTGATGGATGGATGATGGGTGGATGGATGGATAAACAAAAAGATGAATCAATAAATTACGTGGATATAAATTGGATATATTAGTAAATGAAAACGCCTGAATTGTGACAAACGAGATAAAGCACAACAACAACAACAACAACAGAAATGAAGAATAAATAAAAACATAATTAAATAATTAAAAACAAACAAACAAAAACAACAAAAATCTTCCAATTTATTTACTCACCTGGAGATATATGGAAGTAGGTCAGTAAGCAACCTAAGAACAGGAGGTTGTACTTTGACATGTTTCCTGGTTTCAACTTTGTTTGGGCTGATCTCACCAAAAACAACATCGAGTGGCTTTTAAGTAGGTATCTCACGCGAAGGCTTGTCAAGTTCAAATGCAACAGATCATAAACTAAAAGAAATGACAACAATAACCATGCTTGTTAATTATCAATATTTATACAGTATAATTATAACTCATGAAAGTGTAATAGTACATGGACTGAATTGAAAGACAATAAATGGGAGATAGTTTAAAATTATTATTATTATTATTATTATTATTATTATAATTATTTTAATGTAGTGATTTCTTTGGGTTGCTGGAAGAACAAACAAGGAACAAATATGAAATCAATGTATCAGATCTATTTGAAAACAAAGTGTACATACATAAAATAGTGAAAACAAACACAAACAAATATGCAAATCAAGCAAAAAATATACGGGGAAACAAGAAAGAAAGAAAGAAAAGAAAAAAATAATGAAAGAATGAAAGAGAGAAGGAACAAAAAAGAAGAAAAAGAGAAAGAAGAAACTGCAAATGTTTGATAACAATAATAGTTGTCATGATAGATCCTGGAGATCTAGATATGGGAGTAATCATAGAGAGTGGCACTGCCCGGTGAAACAAAAACTGTAACTATTGATAAGTCAATCTTGAAAAACATTGAATTGAAGAGTTCAGTAAAGCTAGGGAACGTTAGGATTATTTCTTGGCTGAAAACTGTTAATATTGTTTATCTCAGACAATATTAAAAATAAAGAGCATCATTACTGTTGAGAAAAACGGAGATGTAGAAAGCAAATGTTCTGTAGTCAAACTACAGTGTACAGAGGTGAAAGCTATGCTTGAGTTCAACCGGTGTGTATTGCGTGTCCGCATGTTTTAAAATGTACAGGACTGTCCTAGTGAGTCAGTCGTCCTGGGTAGAGGATGACCTTAGCTGGTATAATGCAATGTTTTGACAGAAGTGCGTTTGCTCTTTAATCTGTCAGTGTTATGATTGACTACTGTCAGTTAAACAAGACTTTTTCATGTCTAGTTTGCTCCCAGCACCTGGCGTCGGAATCCTGGTTCCTGGTTTATTTCATTTTCGACAGCAGTCTGCGTGGAGTTATAAACACTACACTCCAAACTTCTAGTATAACTTTTCGCGCATAAGTTGGAAAACTATGCCGTGCGCAGTAAAAAAATGACACTCTAAACTGCTATACGCCAATTCTTTGTTCCAGCACCCCTCCTCCACCCTCTCTTCAGAAGAAATACCAGGGGAGAGGGGGATGGGGAAGCTCAGTGGCGATGTGGTTTGGCGTATGCTTCATGGTGAAAACAAATCACGTCGGTGAGGTTGCGGGTTCTGGCCGGGCTCGACTCACCGGTCCTCCTTTGGAGGATGGAAAGACACGAAGATCGAATCGAAAGATCTGCATATTTTTGGTTTTTGTTGTTGTTAGTGACAACGACCCCCTGGCTTCCTCTAGGTAGGGAAGCCCGACGTCTAACCTTCTCAGATACGCGCAAATATATTTCGGAGATCCGTGTGTACGTTACGCACGTTAAAGAACCCCTGGCAATTCAAAATCGATGAAAACAGGCTGCGAGCCGCTGTCCTGGCAAAATTTCCAAATTCCAGATTCCTACCGAAAAAAAAAAAAAAATCTCACCAAAATCACGCAGCTACTTAAAGTTGAGATAATCCTTCTATCTCATGATTGGAAGGCTTAAGAAAACTAAAATTATCTGTAATTTACATGCTTTTGAAGCTGTAGAGTACAATCTACCGCATGGTACTTCAAGCATCGTGCAAACTTACTTTGCAGAGAATTTGCTCCCAGTAGTTAATGAACAAGTACATTTGTATTGCTTTCTCAACTGCTACGCATCTCAAATCTGTGGTCTCACTTTCCACACAAATATGTATATACATTTTTACCAGCATAATGATGAAAATGTAACTAAAGACTTCTAAACTACTATACCCAACTCATGTCTTCTGGCGCAACCTTCCCAAGGTAAGATTTATTTGACTGCTGGATAGTTATCGGTTGCTGTAAAGGTAAATGCTAATTCTCAAAGTGTTGAACTTCAAGCTTGTGAACTTAGTCGTCCCAGCAATTAATTGGTCATTAAACGGCAGATCCGCGATGCTTATCAAAAATAATGCTGTTGCTTGTCTCCAGAATCACAAAACAATAACAACAAAAAGCCAAAACCTCATGAAGGGAGGAGCGCGATTAAACTTTTCTGACGAACTGATGATGAAATACATGTATGGTATCTAGAAAACAAAACAAACGCAAATTAAAACAAATAAACAGAAACAAGACAACAAAAAGATGAAAAGGATGAAAAGTATATAAAAGAAAATGAAAAAGTAATAAACAGAATAACACAAATAAGCAAACAAACATACAAAAGAAATTTTCCCTGAAAACTCGACACGCACTGGTCCAGTTCTCGTTCAGATACACGGGAATGGCATCAAACAATCACACAGAATTCTTATATAGAAATAGGTCCCGGACATTATTGGTCTACTCCTGTGTGAGCGTCAAGTATTTAAATGCTTTTGTTTACAGAGTAGCTTCCGCTTAAACAGGCTATGTGCTTCCCATGGGAAGTTACAGTTGTGCTGATGCTCCCGCCTCTCTGCCCCTCCCTTTTCTTTTTCCAGCTCCCCTCAATTCCCTATAATATATATTGTATAGACCGAATTAAACACGCGCTGATCACGTGAACAGGACAGCAAACGAGCTGATTAGGCCAAGTCTGTGCAGGTGCACCAGGAAATGTCGTGACTGACAGAGAACTCGATGGGAAAGGGGAATGGATGGGCGGGGGGAGGGGGGGATTCTTTGAAGAACATCTTTGATTAGAACCAGAGGGACAGAGCGAGTGGTATGATTCTCCAAATCATTACCAGTAAGTGATCCAAACAACCCCTGTTGATTGGCATTAGCACACATTGTACTGATGGACAGAATCAGTCGGTAGACAGGTTCATCCGAAAGTTGTCAAAGTGCTATCATCACCTGCAATTCAGAACTAACCGACCTATAACAAATGACAGTCCCCAGACCTGTTGACCTGCAGGGCCGAACCGGATCTAAAATAACTATCCTATCTTCAGCCCAGCTCCTGGTTTCAAAATTGTGGTTTCAGCCGACATATTGTTACGTTAATTCTATCATTGCCAGGAATAGAACTTCTAAGATTTAACTAAATATTAGAATTCACCCACTACATGTTCTAGTCAATAGCAAAATAGGCAATGATAATATCTGTTAGCCAACATACAAAGACCGATAGCCGGTTACTGACATGAAAGATAGGAAGTGGAAATATCTATTGCACAGAATGGACATTTATTGGGATTAAGCTGAAAATGGTGCGGACTGCTGTTCACAATTACTATCCACATGCAACAGTCATTTTTAGAGGAGATATATTAAATCAAGATAGTTTTCTGGCAATGATATCGGTGCCGTACTTCAGTGTTCTGTTACGAAATGACATCTATGCAGTCAAGACATTTATCTTATCGGTTGAGCGATCATTACAACTTGGCGAGAGTTTAAGACTAGAAAATAATTTTACAAAGCAGTTAAAGCTTAATCAATAACTAATGGTGTTTAGCACATTCTTGAATTGCTGCCGGAAGCGAAGATTGGTTGAAAGATTAGCGAATTATTATATCAAATAATAAAGAAAATCTCATTTTATGATGTCATGAGTTTGTTTTCTAAAAGTTCTAAATTCCATTTCATTTTTGGGTGTTAGGGTATATACTCGATGACCAGATGATATGCCATGTTTCCTATGTTACTGTACCAATTATTAATCTGACACTATATAATTAAGTCACAGTCTTTGATCCTATTTGTTAGAATTGTCACATAAGAATGCATGTTTAGCGTCTCTTGTCACCTTTTGTTGGAAGATCTAGCTCTCCTACAGAGAGCAACAACGATTTAATCTTGATGTCATGGCTTTCAGAGGGGAATAGCAAAAGGTACAGACAAGTAAATCATGGAAAAACTTCACGTTTTGTGAGAACAACTTACCGGTACTCTGCCATTCTTTGACACATACCTTGATGTCAAGTAGTTTTTGGACTAACTCACCATTGACAATACATTTAAGAGGTGACATGACACTTTAACAGCTTGAAATAGTTTCTTCAAGGGTGACGGCAATCGCCAGCGTGCCAACGAATGTCATTTGACCTACAGTTTCAATACAGATACCCGCGTCCTCGAAATCTTCTACCACACGATGTTAGTTTGTTAATCTGTTCGCAGGATTGCCTACCAATAACTTCCCTTTCCTATTTCTCTTTTGATTTAATGTTACGGCTTATTAACTTTCACATAGAATAATGGACAATCACCATGGTAGTAAAGAAATTATAAAGGTAAGAAAGGATTATATCAAAATTCAGTCACTTAGTTTGCATGACCCCAGATCATACGAGAAAATGACAAATTGTAAGACTAAATGCATGGAAGAAATTCTGATCAATGACGTCCTTCTCCTAAGACTACTATTGTAGGCGATTGAACTGAAAATAAAATTGTATAAAATGAAATGAACTAAAATAAAACAAAATAAAATAAAATATACAATTGGGCATCTCAATATTACATTATTTTGGCTTCCGAATCCTGTCACATTTGTAATTGAACAGAACACATAGACAGTTCATTGAGCCTCTTTTTCAGTCATTTACTTGTGCTCGAAAAATACACTTACATGTGCTTCGCTCTCCTGAAGACACTACGCCAGCTAAAGTTGTTGTTAAACTGTCAAAATTAATACATAAATACAATATCGGGATCTCTACTTATGGCCAGGTACGCATAGCTACAGGCTGGAGAGATCAGAGCTGAAAAATGCCTCTTACACAGTAAAGCTTAAAGTTGTATTGCTACCCATCGATGATAAAGGGGATATATGATATTCATTGTTCGCGGTACAAATTATGTCTGCTTATGGTGAATTACCTTGTTTATTCTCAACAATCTTACTTTCGCAAAAAGAGATTATCTTTAAGCTCCAGATAAGGCAGGTCATGTAATATGTACTTTGATCTATTCAGTATTCCCTTGAAATATCGGGTTCTGATAATGTTAATAAAGAAAACACTTTCAATATCAACTCCATCCTGAAGCTTTGGCCATGATCATAGTTGATGAAAAACGTGAAGCATATATTTGAACAGTTTGTTATTTGTCGGGGTGAGCGTGTCTTGATGTTTTCCTAATTATTTTTTTTTCTGTATGCTTTTTTTTTTTCTTCTGATTTTCATTACAGATTGATATAATTCAGAGAGACTGAAGTTGCACAGCAATTCTGTATTTTGTCGTATTTGCAAGCAACTCGCTCATGAACAGGTAAATCATTCTCTTTAGCCAGCGTTCAATATACGATATTTCAACAATGTGTTTGTACTTTTTGAGGGGATCTTCCTCGTTTATATCGTTTTCTAAATGGATTTTCAGACACACTCATCAACTTCTAAGCTATCTCACTAGATCTAACTTAAAATAAAGATTGATTAACTCCATCACTGCATCACCTTAATCGAGTCCTGCTGCTTTAGGTAAGCTTGCATGTAAATCTAAAGCCCAAACAGCATCACGTGCTATCCATGCTTATATACGTTTTCCCTGGGATCTGTGGGCTAACCGGCCACCTCGCACGCTCATCATTCCATCCACGGGGAAATTTGACGTATGTCCTTATCCCTCACTCACAGTCACACTTTCAAGTGCACCACCACAGAAAAAAGCACTCGTGGGTGTTCTGTCAACTGTGCATCGTGCATGATCTCCGCGGCACAAGGAATGAGTAGTTTGAAAACGCGCCCTCATGCCACTGGCGAGCCATAACTATCGGGCCACTGCACTAGAGCGCCTCTCTTCCATGTTTCTCTCCTGTATCAGTAAACTGAGAAACAGAAAGGCATACGTACTGGTGAGTTGGTAAAGATAAAGAGACAAGCAGTTATGACAGTATTAACTCTCAAAGTGTCAGTCTGCAATGGAAAGTCTACAGCCAAATCAGTCCCTTGACACATGAAAAGCCTATTAATATAGTTTCACTACAAATACACTATTCCTTTGTTTCGATCTTTAAATCGGTAATCAAATGCGCAACTGATCTTTTAAAAGTATCTCCGTCGTGGAGAGACAGATCTACTAAGTTAAACTTTGCAAAGTCATTAGCTTTTATCATTTTTAACACAGCAAAATTTGCTGCAATCTATTTTTCTCATGAAATTACCGGTGTATCTTAAAGGCACGGATATCTTCCTTATGGAAATTTTATTGAGTGTAAAGCAATGCCTTTAGGAGAAAAAAAAAAATGCTGGGTTGCTGGGCGTTTTTTTTTTTTTTTTCCCTTTGAAAGGACATTTTCAAATTTATTAATGTAGCCAATAGAAATTTTCGAAAAGGTTCTATCATGTTACGCATAACTTTGCCGAATGATATTTTGAAAATGTTACAAGGATGTTCTCCTTAAACTGAAGAAAAAAAAAAAAGAGATAATATTATTAAGACTGCCGAAGGCAAAGAGCTCACAAAATGTGTAAGGAGAAATACTTTCATTACATAGATTCTGGTGTTAAACGATTGTAACTATGCATCGTTTGATAAGACTGGGCTATGATGTAACCACCCGCGTGTAAGTGATAGTGTTAAGAAAGACATGCAATCTATGACATTAAGTTAAATGCTAAAAAGTGAAAAACAAGAAGGAAAAAAAAAAAAAAGCAATAAAAATGAAAATGTGAGTCCAGAAAACAATAGCAAAAACAATAATGAACAACAGCGACGGAAGCAACCACAATAACAAACATAATTAACAACAACATCCACAACAAATACCACCTATCATATTCTATCGGTGTTATACGCCATCAAATGAATCATTTGAAAAGAGTGCCTGACCAGACAGAATGAAACAATGTTCTCACAGACCCCCCCCCCCCCCCTCAGTGCTGGAGGGCTTTACCACATACATTTCCGGCTTCTAAAAATGGGCAATCTATCTTGAGCATTTTTTATCATTAGTAAACCTGATCTTTACCACCAGCCACTTGTTTTTTGACTTCTTTGATGAAGAGAAAAGAGCCCAGGACAAATCACATTTTTTTAAGTCCAAATGGACTGGGGTGATGGGTGAGATGCTCGCATAATGGTGGATTTATAGGACAGCACTGTTAAAATGAGAGACGGCATTCATGCAATCCTCATTATATCTGACGTTATTGACTCATCAGTTACAATTTGATATTATTGTCATTCACAGCAGACACTGCAGTTGGCCATTCTCATCAAATATTCATTGTTGATAGATTCAGTCATGGAAGGCATTGCTTTGCCACTAAAGTACTAGTACAGAACACAGTGTCGGTGTCGCAAACAGCCCCCTCAAGTCAGTCTGAGTACTTTTTTTCACCAGAGAGTAAAAACTGACGTCAAATTGTTATAAACAAGAGGTTTTACGATGGGGCTTTGCAAATTTTTTCCTGCAATTCTATTGGTCAGTTTGACTCAAGATAATGCCACAGTATGTATTTTTAGCTCATCTTAAAAAAAAAGGGGGGGGGGATCAAATTCTCAAATTTCGAACTTACGCGGAATGCTTGTGACACCGACGACAGATTGCTTCAACCATTTGTTATGCGCATTAAGAACCATAGGAGCAGCAGTGCCCATAATGTAAACATATTATTATGTGTCAGGAAAGGAAAAAGGAAAGCCGGTAAGGGCGTTAGCTGAAGGCCATGTAGTCCCCCCCCCCCCCTCCCCCCGATTCAATAAATATTGCACATGCTGCAAAATGGCTGTAATCCTCACTCATTATCCAGCGTTGACTTCGTAGACGCTCGCTGCCCGTACAATGTTCTTGCCACAATGTATCATCTCTGTCTTGTGTCAGATTGTTTTGTTTGTTTATTTCCAGATGTTGCCCAACTTGTTCTGTTCTTGGCCTGCCTCTTCTGCTATTTCCCTCAAGCTTTCCTTGAATGACATCTTTCATCAGTGAGCATTGTCTGTTTCGGCAGGTCTGTCGCAGGACAGATCAGCTGTCCTTAACCAATAATGACTTGAAAGTTCCCTTTAACTTTCAGTTCTTTGGAGATACTTTCAGAAGTCCTATGAATTAATATGTATGATTGTATGTGTGACCGGCCACAGATGACAAAGACGGTCCTCGTCGCTAAGACGGATGAACACCATGTATGTATGTATGTATGTATGTATGTATGTATGTATGTATGTATGTATGTATGTATGTATGTATGTATGT
>JBCAUA010835566.1:0-13943 GCA_038406235.1 Peronia verruculata
CCGAAAATTTGCTTGAAAGGACACAACCCAGCAGTGAAGCGCTTTGGCAAGAGAATTTTCTCTTCATTTCTTTTACATTATTAATATTACTGTACCTCTCTGTCATATCATTTTTTTTCCCTATCACAATCCTCCAGTCCAAATGAAGTGGTTCTTTCTTTTTTTCCTCTTCTTCTTTTTTTCTTTCTTTCTTTCTTTCTTTTTTTCTTTCTTTTTTCCTTGGCTTTTGGCTTTTCTTTCTTTTTTTTTTCTATTTTTTTTTTAATGTAACCCTGAAATGCAAAGGAAAAGACAGTGGCCTTACAGCTACATGGATTTATGTTAACAATTTCATAAGAAAGTAAAATGCCAAGGGTCGTTCCACTGCATTCAATACCCTCAAAATAGAACAACGATATTGATAGTTTACAACATCCTTCGCTTACGTAAGGGATAACATACAAATAAAATTAATGTACATTATTTACATGTATATTGATTTGATTATAAAAATGAAGCGAAAATATTACCATAAAAGTTATTGGAGTCAAGTAGTGATCGAAATAGGAATGAAAGAATGTTTTCTCTCCAGACTTTAAGATGGCTCAAAATATATTGATGGACTTTAAAAACACAACACTTGAAAAGGATTCCACTAAAGGACTTTACAAAATGCAACACTAATATTATAGAATCATTTTAAAGTGTTGTGTTTTTTTAAAGTTCGTCAGTATTGTTCAGAATAATAATGCCGTTGCCCTACCCTATTTTTTCTTTTTTTCTTTAACAAACTTGTTTGTCCCCCCCCCCCCTCCCCTTTCCATCCTGAGACAGCAAGATTTTCTCGGCTTTAAGTAGTTGCCTGATTTTGCTGAGAATTTTTGCGGGTAGAAATTTGGAATTTGGAAATTTTGCCACGACAGCGGCATGTAGCATACTCATTCATCGATTTTGAACTGCCAAAAGCTCTTTAACGTGCGTAAACGTACCCACAAGATCTGTGAAATATATTCGCCATTATCCGAGAAGGCTGGACGCCAGGCTTTTATACCGACAGACAAAAATGCGGGTTTTCGATCTTCTTGTCCTTCTATCTCCCAATGCAGGACTCGCGTCGATCGTGGCCTGTTTTCTCCATGAGCAGACGCCAAACCACAGAGCCACTGTGCCCGCCCCCCCCCCCAAACACACCTAACAGCAAAGGCCTTATTTAGTCTATAATTATATAACAATATTAAATACTTTAACAACAACCCGATACTAATAATGACGATATTATTGGTGATTATAATAATAAAAATAAAAAGATATTGAATATCACACATTCAACCTGTAACTTAATTCACACATTCACTTATTGCCGTAGGTATTTATAAAAGCTATCCTAGAAAAAACGGCGGGTTTTCGATCTTCATGTCCTTCCGTTCTCTGATGCAGAACCCGCGAGTCGATCCCAGCATGTTTTCTCTATGAGCAGACTCCAAACCACAGAGCCACTGCTCGCCACCCCATCCCCCTCACCCTCTAGAACTAAGGCAAAAATTATAACACACACACACACACACACACACACACACACACACACACACACACACACACACAAAGTTCAATGTCAGTGCACTGCTTGAAGCGCTCAAATAAGGGCGACAATTCTAGCATTCTTATCCATTCTACCTTTAAGTAGAGCTATCTCTCCTCAAATTTCTCAGTGTAGTTGCGGCGACCAACTGGTTATTATATAATCTGCCGTCAGAAGACAGAAATACTTTTATTTTGAAAAGTTATTTGAAATCCCCCATAAAATAGCACGTACATGCCAAGGATACGTCAGCTTCAACCTGTTTTTATAGTAACAGAAAGGAGATCTACTCAATCATCTTACTATAATGGAGCTAAGCTCAAATGTGTAACGCCTATACAAATTTTTGTGGGCGTCAATAAAAATCCACTAATATATATATATGTTACTTTAGATCATGCCATTTTATGTGAGCATGTTTTAAAATCCCGAAGTTGTTTTACGGATTTACAAAACGACATTTTATAACCCTATTTAAATCTTATTAAGCATGCGAAACAAAATTATTGCAGGTAGACATTTTAATCAGCCACAAATCTGGTGGTGCCACGTTTTTGGTTTTTTTTTTGGGCCGGGGGGATATCTACAAATGAGGCTCCAATAGAGTTGATTTCTAGATCTCTAGAGGGATATACGTCTGAATCTGACAGAGTAATTGTATCGATCTCTTCGAGCTGGCAGAGGTAGGCAATTATCAAAGACAGTTTCAAAATGCCCCCCCCCCCCAAAAAAAAAGCCCACATGTCTAACACCCATAGACAAAAGAAATATCTATGATTTTTAATAAACACGTCTTTTCCCCAGTAAAGGGCTTGTTTTTACTCAAATTTGGGGGTCACCAAGAAACATCTAACCCATTTTTCTTCCACTTAGGCTGATGTGGATGACTGGACATTCGAAGTTCTAGAAGGTTCTCACGAGTACCTGTGTGATTTCTACGCTCAAAACAAGAAGGCGGCCGTGCGTTCCTGTAACACTGGAATATGGAGGATGAGGGCTGAGGACCTGAGGTGGTACGCGGAGCGAGGTGAGTAAAGTCTAGAGTAGAACAACAGTGTGACTAGGGAGCCAAATCCAAATTTTAGAAGAGAATTCAGATTCACTGCTACGCCAATAGTAAAACACAAGAATTCAGGAAAACCCGACGCCGGAAGTACGTCAAGCATTTTCCTATGTATTTAAACTATCAACATTTACTATTATTATTTGGAGAGCATCTAGCTTCAATAGCCTGTGAGTCTGCCTCTCCAAGCGAAGAGTTTTAGTCATAAGTTTCCTGCCCACCGAAACAGGATCAAGACAGGAAGTGAGGCAAACTTATGACCGAAACAAGGTCAAGGTGATGGGCCGATGGGATTTCCCAGGAGTATTGGTGAACTCTATTGTCCAGCCCTGTGTTAAGCATTCGGGACACGAAACAGACAAACAAGCAAACAAACAAACAGTGAAGTTTGAAAAGTGTTAATCTTGGTTTTTTTTTTGTTTTTTTGAGCTTCTAAAAACAATGAAAATATCGAGTCTTCTTCTTCAGGAATGATATGCCAGGAACTCTCATTAGACCAGAGTCAAAATATCGACAAAAATTTTTATTTTAAATCTTTGTTTCATTTATGGCATTGGATAGATGGTTATCCCCTTCCGTCCCCCCCCCCCCCTTTCAAATCAGGGAAGCAATTCAATTTTATTACCTCTGCTAGACTCGTTAGTCTCCCATGGATTTAGCTCGCCTGCAGATCATACACGTAAGACTGCTGAGGTTATAACTGGTCTGGCATGGACTGTTATGATGTCTAATACATATAGTAGAATTACTTCCCTCTTTCATGAGGACATATGTACCTCTAAACAGCCCAAAAGTGGAGAAAGGGCAAAAAAAAAAAATGAGCTTGCGATCTGCTGGGGCGTATTACTTCTTCGTGATGTCGGATTTATTTGCTATCTTTATCGGTAGAATTTACGCTCCTCCATCAATCGTTTTTCTCTTCTTCGTCTGTGTGCTTTTCTCTTCCTTACTTACATGCTATTATCATTGTTATGACGTGTACTTGTACTATAGACATGAATGCTCCGCCCATTGCAGGGTGCACGAGAAAACGAGTGGCTGTCAAGGCTGGAGGACTGTTGTTATGGGACTCCCGATTGGTTCACGCCAATGCAAGACCTATCAAAGGGCGGGCTCATCCGGACAGATGGAGGCAAGTGTCCATCTTATCTGGCTTCCTTCTTACGTTGCTACCTATCTACCTACTACCTACCAACCTACCAACCTACCTACCTACCTACCTACCTACCTACCTACATACATACATACATACATACATACATACATACATACATACATACATACATAAATTGACTTCGTAGCCGAAAGGTGCTAGTATTTCATTACAGAGGTACTGGGCACTGATACTGTTCTTACATGGCATTTTTTCTACCTTTCTCCATGGAGAATTTTCCCACAACCCTCGACCTTAATGGACGGTAGGTAAGATTAGTCTTCTCGAATAGGTGTGAGAAACGAGTTGTGCCTATAAGGATAGGCCTGTCAGGCCGCCGTTCAGTAAAAAATTAAAAACGAACTCCTAGTAAATAAAATGTATTTCTGGCATACCCTTCTAATATATTTATAAAGTTTTATTGTGTTCAAAACTTAGAGTTGCAAGGGGCCTAAAACTACAAGCAGCAAAACAACAAGACACACACACACACAAATAAACATACACCCATTTACAAGCACGTATATACTAAAATGCATTGAATTCACTATAAATTCTTTATTGTCGACAATTTCAAAGCTGAACGAGTTTGAATTGTAGCGTACAATAAAAGTCTAGTCTTGGTCTCCTTATCATAAAACTCTCCTGGAAACCTGGAACCTTAATAGGACAACGTTGTTGAAGAGATTTTCCAGACGTCAGTGATGATAAATGTTGTTTTTCTTATACTTTTCAATCCTAAGAGGGCAAGATTATTTCTGCTTAAAGTGGCTGCCTGTTTTTCCGGGTTTTTGTGGACAAAATTTTGTAATGTGGAAATATTGCATGGACAGCGGCATTCCGCTCACACTTCATCGATTTGTAACTGTCAAGGTTCTTTAGTGTGCGTAACGTACACACGTGACGTCCGAAATATATCCACTCTTATTCGAGAAGGCTCGACATCGGCTTCTCTACCCAGAGGAAGCCATGGGACCGTTCAGTCACTGAAAAATAAATATAGATTTTAGATCTTCGTGTCTCCCAGTGGGATGATCCACGAGTCAAATTCACAACCTCACCGATATGAGTTGTTGACGCCAAATCACATAGCCATGGCGACCCCCGCCCCCCTGCTAATGATGAAATGTATTATCCTTACACTCGAATTGAACTTTGAAGTTTGCCCCTGGTTTGGAAAACTAAACATTGTCACCATGAAATCCGCCCCCACTCCACCCTTCATCACTTCTGACTAAGCAATTACAATATCGCGTTTCAAACCCCTCTTATAAGGACGGCGCCCACGGCACATTTAGATATTCAGGATATATTGTCATATTGTTTGGAGAGATGTTTGTACTTCCGCCACCTGTTTTGGCGATATGACCAATATGGTTACTATAAACTGTTGTCTGGAGAGTGTGTCTGTCACCTAAACTCAGTAAGGAATCCCTACTGGTTCCACTCCGTTGATGATCAAAAAGTCGTTGTCATTTGCTATTTTCAATGTGCAACTGCGCCCATAATTCAGATATTAGTAGCTATGTCTGTGTTCAATGGGTACATAGCTTGTAGCTTTACACAACTCATTTCTCCATATAAAAAAAATATCTAGACTCCTTAACTCATAGAGAGAAAAATGAATGATGAATAAATAAATGAACACATGGATCGATGGAGAATAAGTGAATAAATAAATAAATGAGCAATCTCATTTTTTTTTCTTTTAGAATGTGAAATACACTAACCAACGTCGATGTGATTTAAGTGCACTTTAAGTTAAGCCATTCATATAGGAAGGCTTATCCAAAACCTCGTATAAGCATCCGTCTCTCTCAAACTGGGAGTGATGAAACCACGCAACAGCAGATCAGCGCACCAGGGGAGGGTTGCTAGGTTTCATCACGCCAAGATATTATGGTGTCAAACACATTTTTATTGAGCTTTTTAAATAAGTTCCACAACAAATTTTATTTCTTCCTTTTGACACAATATGAAGAAAACCTGGGGGAAGACATTAAGCCAAAAAAAAAAAGAAAAAAACGTTTTTTATAAGGTTTCATCACTCCGCCAGCTATATGATAATCATAAATTTTAAATAAATGATTTCACACCGCCCTCATTAAAATGTTGCATAAATTATGTGTTTGTCTTGATTAGCAATGGTCACTTAAATTGTCAATTAGAAAATTCTGACTCTTGTGCATACTTTTTCATGTAATTTACGGTTGGCCCACTCCATATAAACAGTCCTCCTGGAACCTTGATGGGACTCTCCCATACTTGTATACGCAGTTTGACTACTGGTGGGAGCTGACCACCCACACCAGAATCACCATCATGAACAGTAAGTATGACATATCTCTTTAAAGATCGTTTCTATAAGCAGAGTGAAACAAAAAGTTAAACCTAATTGTAAGGAATCATTTTCGCTTTGATGTGGCGAACCTTTTATTCTAGAAGGCCGAAATAATATTATAAAACTACGCAATTAATACGTAAAGAAATAAAGAATATAGCTAATGACCTACTAGAGTACTAGATAACTAACGAACTCGTTAACTAGATAACGAGATAACGAGTCAACTAAAAACTAAATGACTGAGTAATTACGAGTACCTACCTAACTAATAACTAACTAATTACCTAACTAACTAGCCAGGTAGGTGACTAACAAACTGAGCAACTAACTTGGCAACCATTAACTAACTAACTAACTAACTAACTAACTAACTAACTAACTAACTAACTAACTAACTAACTAACTAACTACTTAACTAACTAACTAATTAACTAACTAAAAACAGACTAACTGACTGACTGACTAGCTAACCAAGTAATTAATTGATTAATTAATTAATTATTTGACTAACTAACCAACTAACGAACTCGCCAGGTTATTAAGTAGGTTACTAACTTACTAACTAACTAACTACTAACTAACTGCGTGATACCTTAATACGTATCTAACTAACTAACTACTTAACCAAGTATCAACTATCTAATTATACAAATAGGTAATTAACTAAGTAACTGAGTAACTAACTAACTAACTAACTAACTGACTAACTAACTAACTAACTAACTAACTTGCTTACTAACTATTGTTATAACTTTTCGGTGCAGTTGCTTTGGGAAAGCTGTTTTAATGCTTACATTTCGCAAGTTGTTAGAGAAGCCGATTTAAAAAAAAAAAATGACATAATTTGCAAAAACTGCGAGCTATCATTTTTATAACTTGTTATAATAAGTGCATCAATTTCAGCTCTTGCTTTCCATTTTGTCTCAAGTCCGGCATTATTGATCTCATTTTGAAACGTCGATGGTGCTGCATCAAAGCAGACATTTTGAAATTTGTCAGAGAACTTCATGACAAATCTTATTTTGCAACTTATCCAAAGAGTCACATGTTCGCAATTTGCAAAACGTCGAGTAAATTCTAGATGTATGGCTGGAGCTTATAATAATCAGGTTGCGATCTAGGCCTCAAAATAAAGACACTCGAATAGCCAAAACTGTACTTTAGGAATTTGGGGATTACTTGTGTATAAAAACCATAATGTAGTATTATAACTTAATGTAGCGGTATGGATTACAACTACAATAATCAAGTTAATTCCAAAGGAGGAACCAGTGACAAAGTAGGCAGTTTTTCGGACTGAAATTGCTTTTCATTTATATTCCCTGATTGGGGCATTCCAAAATCGAGAGCACGCGAGGAAAAACATTTGTTTTTGTCCTAACTCGATCGACAATGGCTTATAAAAGTGCACTTTACACATCACACTGAGTCAAAATACTTGCTAAGGAAAAAGACATTAGCTATTCTGACAACTCTGAACCCAAATCCGAATATCAATGCCGTCGTTGTTTTTCGCGATCTTTAGTTTAGATCTAAATCTTCATTATTTTAAGATATTTTTTATATATCCAACCTAGATCTAAATTAGATTGTCACTGTTCCCAGTGGAGCAGACCTTCCCACTAAAATAAAAAACCAGGCTGAAAATACTAGAGATCTAGATCTAGATTTACAAGACCGCAAGACCCTAAGTCTGAGTGCAAGAGGTTATGGCCTATATTGCTTTACGAAAACAGAGGAATTGGATGTGGCCATGCAAAAAATGTTACGAAGTGACTATACTCCGGTCCCCCAGATAAATAGCGAATTGACTATACGCCAGTCCCGCTCATCGGATGTACATGTTAGCGTTAGGGTGGACGTGCTGGTCGAGGGTCTCTTATATGTTAGCGTTAGGGAGGACCGTTACCGCTTGTCGGACGTACATGTTAGCGTTAGGGTGGACTTGCGCTGGTCGAGGGTCTCAGCGGTCTAAGCCAGTGGGATTGTTTTATTATTTGGTATACCATAGTGTCAGTCCGGGACCGGAGTATAGCCACAGCCAAAAAGTTATGCCTACTACCACTTATTCCGGTGTTGTGAAACGAAATGGTAATTTCAGAAATACATTTCATTACAATTATTATTATTGTTATTATAATTATTGACTTCTTTTCTGTTTCATAAAATTATCTTGAAAGTTACCAACATTAATAAAAACTGCACACAAAAAGGTTTCGACAGTGATAAAAATCGTGCTGTGCAAGAATTCGTGCAAATGTTACAATCTGAAATTCCCGTCGGACCAACACAATAAAAATATGAACAAATAATAAATGATAAATAGATAAATAAACCAATAAATGATTAATAATAAGAAATAAATTAAGAAAATAAATACCTTTTACTTATGTCTCCTTTCCTTTTCGGTTTCTATAAAGTTTTCAAGTTATTTTATAATATATCGCTTGGTTAAATTGTTTTCGAGCGAAACAATGCCAGAGGGTTAACAAAATATAGATAACATTAAAACTAGGCCTGCTGATGAGCTGTTTTTCATCCAAAGAACGACTGTAGTGTCCATTGATAGGCCTAACATTCACACAGTTTTGGAGAAGCACTGAAATACTTGTCCTCTTCAGTGCTCTCAGCTAGGGGTGCTCTGTGCCAGGGAATTTTACCTTGCCCACAATCAGATTGGCTGCACCAAATTCTCTATAATTTCCCTAATATGTATGGTATCCTGCTAATTTTGCATATAACTATTGTCCAAATATTTTCCTCTACCTCCTAACTTCTTTTTTTAAATGTGTTGATACATATCCAAGTGTGGAAAAAAAAGAGCCCTAGGTGTGTTTTTATATGTGTTTCTTTAGATCTAGATTTAGAACTTAGCTTAGCAATTGAGACACTTTCCTACTAGATCTAGATTTAGATGTAACTGAGCTACCGTCGTCATCACCAGATTCCCTAAAAAGATCTTCGTCAAAAGTATCACGATCATTCACAATCTCATCTAACCTTCCCCACGATGTTTTTTCTTTTTACTCGTCATTTTGGTCTAAGCACGAATCAGAAAGAATGCATAAATTCCACTAATTTCCGAGTTACGACAACTGCTCACGCACTCGAAACAAAAAAAAAAAAAAAAAGAAGAAAACAAGGAGGGAAGTGACTAAGATAATATACATCTTAAGGTATCCTGATTATAGCCTTCAAATGTCTGTAATCATAAACCCGGAATGGTTCAGGGCTATAGGTATATCGCACACAAATTCTTATTCTTCAGCACATTCCATGCGCCTCATCTCCTTAACACACACACACACACACACACACACACAGAGATGCTTTCTTTATATGACAATTGAATTTAACAGATTTTGTTAATGGCATTGCATTATTCATCTCAATGAGGTAGCATATGTATAAATGTATCATAGGAGATGCGACATGATGAAATCAGGCTCTCCTCAAATTTTGAGCATATGGAATTATTGATATCATTGTAAAGATTATTCATTTCCCTTTCTCTGTGTGAAAAAAATGATAGTTCTACCTCAGGTAGAAGTTGAGATATTGGCAAATAAAGATGACAGGGGTGACCTGTTGCTGCGGCTACCTTTAGTGAGAAAATGGCGGACCACTTTTGCAAATTCTTATCAATCCTTGTTAGACCATGCCACTGAATTGCAATTTTGGGGCTTTTATCCAATCAATTTCATCAAATCACTTAGATTGATATAGAAGGGTTTGCCGAAGAAAACAAATTTGCGTTAAAAATTCGCTCACTGCTGCAATACTTGTGATTTCTCCTGTTGATTCAGTTTAACGAGCGCCTGATTTCATCATGTCGCGTCTCATAGAATACTGATATATTTTTTTAGTTTGCTTTACATCAAAGGTTAGACCATTTATTTGGTTCATCAACAGAATCTGAGCAACGGAACTAAAGCCCTGCACAGGATCGCCACTACATTATTATAACAATTGCATCTTATATCGAAATGTTTCTTTTCAGTTTCGATGCACCTACAGTAATTTGATGCAGTACTCACAACTTATCTCTATATCCACAGGTTTCGCCATGTTTGTAGAATCACTGACCTCCGTCAGCTTCAACTCCTGGTGTGTATTGCTTGCACTGTTCCTTCTGTTAATGTGGAAGCTGACGTCACCCAGTCATCCTAACCTGCCACCTTCTCCAGGCCGAGGTTTGCCTATCCTAGGACACTTGCACCTGATGTCAACCAATCCCAGAATGCAGTTCAGGCAGTTTAAAGAAAACTTTGGAGATGTCTACTCATTGCGTTTGGGCTCGACAACAGTGATAGTACTGAATGGTTACCAAACTGTGAAAGAGGCCCTGGTTAAACAAGCAGACAAATTCTCTGACAGACCCACCAACTATTATGTAGCTAAACGAATACCATACGTCCTCCATGGCATTTCAATGGCTGTTGGTTAGAATTGGAAAACTCGGAGGGCTACATCATTAAACATTCTGAGAAGTTTTGGTGTGGGCAAAAACATTTTGGGGGAAAAGGTCGCTGAGGAAGTGGCCATTTTCGTCAAAGAGCTCCAGAAGACCAAAGGAGAAACTCTAGATATAAGAAATCTCATCAAGGTCAGTGTGTCCAATGTGATCTGTTCCATTATATTCGGGCAACGCTATGAGTTCGGCGATCCAACATTTGTCAGAATGATGGCCCTTAATGATGAACCAGTAAAGCTCAGAAAAAGAACCGCTATTTTGAACTACTTTCCTTGGTTAGAAAATTTACCATTCGATCCATTTAAATCTCAGGAACTGGTCGATAAATACAAGGAACTCCAAACGTTTTTGAGAGGGGTCGCAGATAGCAAAAGCAAATCATACGACCCAGATAACTTAGACAATTTCATAACTGCTTACTGGCATGAAATGAAGCAGAACGAAAAGAATGGAATAAAAAGTTATCTCAATGAGGTTGATCTGGTCAGAATTATCGACGACTTATTTTTTGCCGGAACAGAGACCAGCAGCAGCACAGTTCTGTGGGTTTTTCTTTATTGTCTTCATTACCCTCACGTTCAAGATAAAATCTATGAGGAAATCGTGCGTGAAGTCGGCACAGAGAGACCTCCTAACATATTAGACAGCCCTAAACTCAAATATCTCAATGCCGCCATCATGGAAATCCAGCGTGTGGTCAGCATCGTTCCTTTGAGTGTATTTCACAAATGCAGCCAGGACACAACTATCAATGGCTACCACATTCCCAAAGATGCTATTGTCTTCCCCAGTCTGGATTCCATCCTATTAGACAAAGAAGTGTGGGGAGATCCTGAGGTCTTCCGCCCCGAGAGATTTCTGGACGAGGAAGGAAATTTGGTGAGGAGAGAAGAGCTGGTGCCTTTCTCCATGGGTCAACGGAGGTGTCCGGGAGACAATTTGGCCAAAATGGAACTCTTCCTCTATTTGTCCTCTCTATTCCAGAATTTTAGGTTTCTCCCCCCTGAACCTAATCAGATACCTCCTATCAAGTGGATGTTCGGAGGTATTTGCCCTCCAGAACCGTACAGTTTGAGGTGTGTACCCAGAGTCTCCGCGTAAGGGTGACTTTTTCCTTCTTTTTCTTTTAAATAATCGTAATCAGAAGCATGAAAGCCTTTATCATTTTTAATTTATGATGATAACACTTGCTAGTTGAAACACCTTCTAAAATACAATATGTCATACTATATGGATGAAATCCCAAAATGAACAAGTTTATCAGAGCTACAACTTATTGTTCACTAGTTCGTCTTCTACACCACACCGCTTGTTCTCTATCATCTTTTACTGTGTCGCTTTTTGTATAGATCCTTTCCACGTTCGTGTTTACTTCCGTGTTTGGATGCGAACTTTTGGTGGGCGGACGCGGAAGGGACACGTCATAAGTGATTTCCTTCGTGTTTGAATGTAAACAATAGAATGTGGGGCGGACACGGAACGACACGTCATGAGTGATTTACTTCCGTGTATGAAATGTAAACAATAGAATGGTGGGCGGACGCGGAAGCGAAACGTCATAAGTCAACGATTTATAGACTATTTGCTCACAAATAAGGTTACCGCTGCACAGGATAAAGCGCCATTGTCATAACGAAGCTTGTGTAAACATAACCTCCACGCACTTAAGCGTACGACATCGTGGATCCGGCACACCATTGGGCACATCACATGAACCTTGGTAACTATGACCCAAGTTTCTGTAGCCAGTCACATCGAGAGGAAACGCTTATTTAGAGAGTGGGAGCGTACATTTACCAGGAGGTAATGATCGAGAATATGTTTACATTCTTAAACAACTTCTCCTTTACTATGCTTAGCATTGATGTTTATCTCTGGCTCAATCACCAGTTAATAGCATCTGTCACTGGCATCGTGCTCGAAGGCAAATATATTGGAAATGTTAACCGTACGTTCCACTGGTCAAAAACCAAGCTGACAAAATACACACGGGATGAGTCATTTTAACATAAAAGTTTCATCTGTCTAGATTTATCATGAAAAAAAAAAAAAAAATGGAGACACTGCTTGTTGACAAATCTCAGAGAAAACAAAAATGTTTGAAACGTTTGTAATGACTGTAACAAATCCACACCATAAAGTCCATTTCTCACATTAGCTTGCGCCCTGAAGTATAGATTTTGTTTTTAAAAAATGCGCTTTTGAGTTTTTGTTCTCTCGTAAAAATACTGCCTTTTCTGGGCATAAAAATAATATAAAAAGGTGGATATATGTCCAATCTAACGTATTTGACCAATGGTCATTCAAAGGTTGGCCCACTTTACTGTCCATCAGGTTTTGGATCACTCTGGCTGCTACAAGCAGAGTTCGATCATCACTAGTTGATTGCATATATGCAAATATTGCATAAAAGACTTGATCATTATTAGTTCTTGCAATACCATGAGCCTAGTGCCATTGACGAACAGTGGATGACAACTCTACTGATCACGCAGTAACCATTGTACAGTTGTTCCAGCAGCTCTGAAATGAACGCTCACGTCGTATATTTTTCTCTCCTTTATTTCTGTTTATTCAGAGCTTAGCTGTGAACAGTAAAAAGTCACAGCTTTCTTGGTTTGTTCAGAAAGAGACATGGGAACCGAATATATGCCCCCAAAACCCAGGAAATCATTCTTTGAAAGCCCTTAAAAATGATTGGGTGGGGTGGGGGGGGGGCGGGGGGACACAATTCGAGAAATGGCAAGTCCAGAAACCCAGGAAAAGGCAAACATAGAAGAGAAGTCATGCGGACAGTTTTAGTGTGCGGAAAAAGAGCTGTGCCGAGGCTGAGAGCCAAATATAAAAGCCATGAATAAAAAAGAAACGTATTTTTTCTCACAACCCGTTTTTTTTTTTTTTTTGTTATCTACTTTTTTTTTTTTTCTTTTCTTTTCTGTACTGATTCTAACCGAATTTGGTGTTCATATTTTCATAACAAAACCAAAATCCGTACATTGTACTATTTTTTTTTTTTTTTTCATGCACGTCCCGTTCTGTTGGTAATTTTTAGACAACCATAGGTTTTGAGGTTAAAAAACTGCCTCATCTGAAATTTCGCTACATGGCATTTTCCAAAATGTCTAGAACATTTGGCAGATAAAATCGATAGTAAAATTACCCAAAATGGCGGCGTTGCCATAGCAATCATTTGAAAAAGTCGATGTCTCCTCGCAGATCTTAAATTCGAGTGAAATATTTAAAAAAGCCCATCTTTAATAACAACAACAACCACAACAACAAATATCATCTTTAGTACGCCCCTCTCCCTTTTCCTATCCGCGGGCGAGCGCGCGCGCGCGCGTGTGTGTG
>JBCAUA010835577.1:0-13943 GCA_038406235.1 Peronia verruculata
GGGTTTTCTGTTCCCCCCCCCCCCCCCCCCCCCCATTTCATTCGAGTGTTCCGAATATAAAAGGCAAATCAAGAGAATTAATTATTTAGAAGCCATGCTTCATCATCAGCTAGGCCTGGCTAATTGTATAGAATATAAAGATGCCCCGCTCATAACGTTCATTTATTGGACAGTTACTGAATGGAGGTGCCTAGATACGGTAAGTATAATATATTGGTCAACAAGGTCTGTAAATAGGGAGCATACTTCTTTTTGCTTCTCGTTGATTTTTTTGCTCTCGTCACTTTTCCTTTTCGATGAAACATTTGAGCGGCAGGAACATGACATGAAAAACAAAATATTAAACAGTAATAAATAGAGAAAGAAATGCAAGACAATGATCACTTTTACTCTTGCTATCTCTGAGACATCCAAAAACAAAGACAAAAACAATGAGAAGGGACAAACAGTAAGTTTGATCACTTTCAGGCTGGCTGGCTTACATAGTTATGGACTGAGTCAAGTTAGATAGCCAGACAGCACGAGCAAAAAGGCTGAAAAACAGTTTGATGAATAGAAAACGGAGAGATGAGCTTGCATGTAGGGAAAAATGGGTGGACGCCGCTCTGATGGGATACATGTTTTATAAACGTTTTCAGGCAGAAATACTTTGTGTTGTGGAATAAATCGTGTACAGGTTTTATGGGGTTTAGGATTTTAAACAAAAAGCACAACAAGAGACAAAACAGTAAAGGAGTAATAATATTTATGCAACACAGAGTTTTCATGTTGATATGTAGATAAACCACGATTAGCGTTGCAAATGGATGAATGGTAATAAAAAATATTGAATAGGTACAAATACTTTGTGCGTGAAGACAACTCATCGACAATCAAGGAAAGACAATGTCTCTTTGAGAAATGTGATTGATTTGTCAATTTCTGTCAAAAATATAATTCATTTGGTGGGTAATTGGATTTTCCTTAGAAAAATACTGGTTTAAAAACTGATATTCAATATCATAACCTAGAAAAAAAAGCAATCTACCTCATCCACCTTATAACCATGAATTATTTGCAGAAATTTTATTTTTCATCTGGATCTAAAATGTGTCTCAGTTACCTAGTGGGCGTCTATGTACAACTATTGCCAGCGACTTCGATTCTGTATTTTGTTTCGGAGCTAGTGGTTGAGGCCTGCTGGGTCTGTTGTGAGTGAATGAGCTGGCATAAATTAATTGTGGAAGGCACGGTCTAGGGGACCGATGTGGAGAAGCAATGACCTTTTCGGAAATCATGAGCTCACAGAGGTCCGAGAAAATGAGCCAGTGACGAAGTTCTCTTATCTCAATGATCCCATGAATATCTGGAATATCATTGTTTTTTAAACTATGCATAATATGCTGAAGGTGACCGCCATGTCTTACATATTCTTTGTAAACGGGTCTGTTCAACATGTTATAAACTCACGAACGAAAGAAACGTTAAAAATGGCACGTGTCCATCCTAAATGTGTCTTCCATCTGCTCCCCATCAGTTAAGTGTGTTTTCAAGTGTTCGTATTTTGAGCGTAAACAGATTCTGTTTATAATATATCTGTAGTTCAATGTATTCCTATTTTCCTACAGCTATGCTTGGGCTCTGTTCAAAGCAACAACTTGATACAAGAAATCAATGAATGTGGAGAATATTAAGAGAATTTGGAATTAATGCGCAAGCAACAAATAATTTACATTCTATTTTCCAGGAGGCCGCCAAGGCTTGCCAGTATTATCTTGAACAAAATGTAGTAAGGACCCTCGAGAAAAAATAGAAAAAAAAAAAAAACTATAATAGAAGACAAAATTGTAAGAAAAGTAAATCCGATATTACTTCCCAAAATGATAACAGTAAAGAACAAATCCTGTGCGTTTGCACGACAGAGGCAAACTGATCTGATCAAATGTCATACATCGCCTATTATAGACATTGCAGCCTTCAGATCTAATCTTGAAGTTGGTTATGTGGGCGTAATACTTGAGCTCAAGTAGCCACTTTCTATAGCTGCCAGGACTGGAGATTTTTATATATGATAAATAGAAGAGAAAAGTAAGTTGTAATTTTCTCATGCAATTCTTTTAGCATTTCTCGGTTACATTATTGTTCCAGGAGAACCGTTTGGAGGATTTACACCTGAGTTTTGGAGACATGCCATGTGCCCATGGTGAATTACGTCAATTATGACTTGGTGAACAGTCCTGATTTAAGGATAGACAATCACAACGAATACCATCTAGCATTGCAATTGAGCTCAGATAAGCAGAATGTGATTATACGATGACATATATGACTATGGTTTTAACAAAAACCCGAGACCTTCGCAGAATAAGAAGTTTAATTATTTACTTTAATAAGTTTGACCACCAGCGCCATTCGACTTTTCTCACCGCTTTTCGCAGAAACGTAATAAACACCTGAACGAACGTTGCAGGGGGTTGTTATGTTACATATTATTCAGATTTGGCTGTGCTCTGAAATTTGACGAGACAGACCATGCGTTCTTGCTATTTCCAGTCCTTTCTGGTGGAATCATATACAAGGAATTACGGTAGAATTGCCGAAAGAGGGATGCAATGTTCTGCTCTAATTCATGCCTTGAAATCGATCACTGCTTTACTAAATGGCAATATATTCACATATAAAAATATAAGAAAAGATATGTGCATGTGAAAAAGTTAACAACTTAGCTATAAAATGTATGAGTGAGTGACCGAATCTTGAGCATGAATATACAAGGGTAAATGGTAAGATCTAGAAAATATGTCTGCAAGATGGAACTTAATAATATAATAGCAGAAATACTCAGAGTAAGCTACAGTGCAAGAGAATAAATGGAGGATAAATATATCCTAAACACTGCACACTCTCTTTGTAAGTGGCATTATTATTATTATTTGAGGTAATGGCTGATGAAAGAGAGTGATTAAAGCCTGCGTGACGTAAGTTCTCTTTGAGACAAACATTCAGGCTTCTGTTGATGTTCGTCACTTGGCATTATTTACAGCTATTCTGTATTCATTAATATGCTCATAACTTCATGTAGCCATCGGTGGGCCATTGCATTACATCGCATATCAGCCTATTCTGAATGGCCAAATGAAAGCTTTTGGGTATTTTCAATGTGCAGTTATACTCAACACAGTTTTTCATTTATATTTGAACCAACTACGATCACAATAAAAGCAAAAACCAAATTGTTAGAGTCGATAACGTTTATTCTCTTCGCCATTGAGAGCGAAATTCTCCCTTATGTAGAAGAAGTGTCGGAGATATTGATCAGCCAAGTCGTGAATCATGAGTTGGCAACAGCACAAACAATGAAGAAAATATGAACAATGATAGAAATGTTTACGGTACCAGTTCCCAGGGTAAACTTCCTCATCCATCTACAGTCCCACATAATAACACATCTATTCAACACAGACAACAACAATATCACCAAAGACTTAATACTCCTTTATAAATAGTTTAATTCATTCTTTTCAATATTCGGCAGCTGGATTATTTTCCTTAGTTTTGGAAATAAGTGTTAGTTTCTCTGAGGTAATCACCCCGGTGGGGTTTGAGAGGTGTTTATAGACCTTAACCGTTAGTGTGTGTGTGTGTGTTTGCGTGCGTGCGCGTGTGTGTGTGTGTGTGTGTGTATTCTCAATTATTATATTTCTGTTTGTGTTGTTATTATTCCTGTTGGTGTTTCAAATTGAAATCATTGAGTGATCTATAGCATATATTTAAATATAAATAAAATAAAAACCGTCTTGAAACCGTTTGCCTAAGATATTGTCATGAATTTTGAAAGAGAGTTCTGGGGGAAGGGGAGGAGGGAGGGAGGAGGGAGGGAGGGGAGGGCTTCAAAACATATATATCACACTGACAGAGGCCCTCACACTAATCGTCGATCGGTGCAAATATTATTAAATCTATTTCGCCAAAATGCACTGTTAATACTGCCAATTATGGAGGCGCCCTTTTATTCCTGGCGACCTACAACGCTTCCCGCCGACCCCTACTGAGAAACGAGATGAGAACTAGGGCATGCGAGTGAGCCTGGGAAGAGAGAATTAGAACTTCTGAAAATCCCATGAGCCAGAAGCCGTAGTCTCCATTTATCCTCAGTCTGAGCCGTGGAATGTAGCCGTAGAACATCAGGATTATTGCAACGTGAGGTTGAGTGTGTATGAGTGAGTGAGTGAGTGAGTAAGTGAGTGAATGAGTGAGTGAGTGAGTGAGTAAGTGAGTGAGTGACTGATTGAGTGAGTGAGTGAGTGAGTGAGTGAGTGAGTGAGTGAGTGAGTGAGTGAATGAGTGAGTGACTGATTGAGTGAGTGAGTGAGTGAGTGAGTGAGTGAGTGAGTGAGTGAGGGAGGGAGGGAGGGAGGGAGGGAGGGATTAAGGGAGTAAGAAAACGAGAGAATAATGACAAAATGTTTGAATAACAGAGAATGGCATGACGAGAAGACTAGCAAGCATACGCTTCTCATATATAGTTAGAAGTTTCAGATACAATTACCAGTTCATTCATGGCTTGTTACTGTCGTTTCAGCAAATAAAAGCAGAAAGATGGAAAACGATCCCACATTTCATGCGATGGGCATTTCGAGGGAATACATGGGAATTAGGCCAGAGAATGAGGAGAGAAAGAAACGGTCAGTAATCGCTATTATTTATTCACTTTAGGTTTTGTTGGCCCATTGTTCTCTCTCGTAAGACCACTTTTTTTTCCTCCTTATCATTCTTATAGTTATAGTCGAACTTTACGGGATGTTTTTGTCTAAAAGTCATTGCAAAGAGTATGATGATCATATAATAGCACAATGGCCTGAGATCAATAGTGGACGTCCCAGATCTCAAGATCAGTTCCCGGTAAGATGATCCACATCCAGTTATCCTGTCTAGTCTCAGTGTTCTGACAGAACTAATTCAGTGCGTCACTTGTTCAGTGAAAAATGTTCCTAATGCAATAAATGATGAGAGAGTTTGTGTTCCATTTACATTGGACAAGACAGAAGAGGAATGAATTTTGAATTGAAGGAACTGGAAAACCTGTTCTGTGAAAGAACGAGATGAGTGTATGCCTTACGTTCTATTTACGTCTTTCAACTTCCTGGTGGAGGTTATCTTGACGGTTCTTTGTTTAAAAACAAATCCTGTCTTCACTTTTGAAAAAAAAAAAAGTCTTTAAAAAAAAAAAAAAATCCTACTAATAATAATAATAAATACTGTCTTAAAAAATCCTGTCTTCACTTTTGGAAAAAAAAAAAAAAAAGCCAGCAGACTATCCATCCAGTTGCTCCCTGTTCTATTTTTTTTTTTTTTTTTCGAAGATGTGTGTTTAATAGCTTTTTTTTTTTTTTATTTGTTTTCTATCATACTTCAATATGGCCACTGTTACTATTTGCCATAATTATTCTTTTGACTTTTGTTGGCCCACGTTTTTATTCCTGCTGCTATTCTTATCCTCTTGTTCATGGCCCTCCCACGAGGGTCTGAGGGTCTCGCTGCGTTGTTTTGGTCAGTCGTGCGTCCCTTACTATTTGACTGTATGGCCGAAAAGGAATCAACGAATCCAGTAAAACACGACTGCATCAGCATACTTCTTCTTTGAAGATAAAAAGGACAAGAAAAAAAGTTTGTCTGAACAGGTGTGAGCTGCGGAGAATGCTTCTTGAAAAATAAATAATCGATACTGTTCTCGATAATAATATATTATCCGAATATATTTACTTTCTGCATGGTCCCATATGATGACTCATCCCTCTTACTTTGTGTAGTTTTTGATTTGGTCGGAACCAGTATGAATTGTGAACTTTTCCTATTTCATCTCGTCTCCCCCCCCCCCCTCCCCTTGCCGTGAATTTCTTTACAGTTGCAAGTTTTTATAGAACAAACCCGTATGCCAAATGCTCCTTATTGTCAATGTCCAAGAGTCAAGCGACCGTAGCATCACTGGAAGGAGTTTCGAAGTAAAACTAGTCACATTAGTTTATTTACTCGCCCCTCTCAGCGTCAAAACATCTTTCAGATCCTCTCATGCTGTTTCCATCAGTGAATACTCTGAGTGGCATCAGCATGAAGTTGCTGAAGATACTGCAGTAACCACAATTTTCAGCTCATGAAAAAATACTGTTGTAGTCTGATCTTTTTCCCTTAAAGTTCATCATTTTTTCCTCTATTTTGGCCCTTATACAAACGCTCTATGGAGTGATCTTCTCAGGCATACGGAATGAATTTCTTTATGTCCAGTCTGAGGTGAAACGTGGCTGGGAAGTTCTAAATGACTGTCAAGTGGAATTATGGCCTGGCAAAATTAAGCAGAAATAGAGGTAGCTGAGTCGTGTACTTGTGTTAATCCTTCAGTTCTTATTAAAGCTGATTCGCTGTACTGAAATGAAACATGACCATGATGACCGCTAGTGTTAAACTATGTAGCAAATGAATGCAGAGGCGCTTATACTGCCGTAGACAAAGAGCTGAGAGCAGTATATACGAACAACCCGTTTCAGGGGCACACTGCACTTAGCAAAAATGAAAGATAAAGCTTAAGAGATGGGAGATTTTCATAAAGACAGCAGTTTATTTATCCACTCGTATTTTGCCTTTGTTCTTGGTGAACGTAATGTGTTTTATAGCTGTTTTAAATTTGGGAGGGAGGAGAGCCGAGCTAGCGATTTGAAACGAAATCTAATAAAGTCTTGGCTTTGAATACTATTGTGCAACGTCGGCAATTTTTACATGGAATGGTCTAATATTGCATATAGTCGAAGGTACTAATAGAGTAAAGGCTACGATCGTATGCAGGAAAGCGACCAATTTGGTCTCCTAATTCCCAGTGGATGTCTGACTTAAACGGTAACACCTCCTCTCTTTCCTGTCCAATCTTATACATCAAGTGTGGTATTTCAGTTCGTTCAAAACAGAGAGAGAGAGAGACACGTTTAACAGCTATACAATCTCCATCACTAATATGCCTATTCTTAAAACAGGGTGGCATTTACCTGAAAATGATGACATTGAGTGGGTTGTGTTAATCATTATTTAGTGTAAATCTGCACTAACACGACAGAGTTATGATGTCCCGTCACCGAATTCATGAGCGTATTCACTATACCGTACAATTGCTTTGTATGTGTTTTTGTTTTCTTTCATATAACAGAGCAGACCCTTCAACCGTTATAAGACGTCAAGGTGAGCTCATCAAATTTGGTGAATTTTTCTATAGCATGATTTCGAAAAGAAAACACCATTGAAATTAAGCCTGGGTATAAACAAAACAGCTGTACAATCTGACAGATGTTTTAAGTTTTCATTTCTATCTGTGACTTCTCTGTGATCTTTCTACTCACATTAGAAAATATGGACAACATACTTATACAAGTATGGATTTCGTTCTACCATTTATTAGAGTTATTAGACACCTCATCAACATTCTTTCGTTGTTCTGCAAGACACAGAGAGAACTCACTTGTATAAGCTCCATGTTCTCTTATTTATTCTGGTTTAGGTCAGTCAATATCTATCTTCAAAATAGAAATCATAATTAAATGAAAAGTCAAAAGTAGCACTTTGGCAGACAAGTTATGCACATCGATGCATTGAGTTCAACCAGAAAAGAAAAGAAGGAATGAATTACTCTGAAGTTTCATTTAAGGTAGCTTAACCAGCAATACATTGCTACCAGTAAACTAAATGTTCCGAACATTTGAAATGCTATGGATTCATTTCTAGATAGTTCACAAAAGAACAATGGATACCACTGAGATGAAACGGTTGTAATTATCATCATGTTGTGTCATTTTCTTCCACTTCACTTCTCTTTAACCTCATTTTCTTTCCGTTAGACGTTTCGTTCTAGATCATACTTCCAACAAAATGATCTCTTCAAACATGTTTGTCTCAAATCACGAAATCTTTTGTTTCCGACCATATGCTGTTTACCTGCAGAATTTCCTCTTGGGCATCGGGCGAGAACACGCGAAAGAGAATGCACAGCTCGCTGGAGAAAAAGTAAAATGAACTTCAGACAATGTCGAGTATTTTAGCTGAACTTAAATACCCTTTGGAATCCTCCCTGGCCCAGAATTGTCTTCAAGAAGTATGTTTGTTTCCTGGTTTTTCAATCTACTGAGAGGAAATAAAACACCAGACTGGTTGTTAATGCGTTGTCCATGTGGCAGATATAGGGACTGAAAAATAAATGAGCAAAGAGGGATGTGAAAGATAGTTCACTGCATGAAATTTAATATGTGTCTCAAGAGGGGGAATAACAGCAACGCATTTTAGGACTTATTGATACAATATGAAGCATCCATAATTATTAGAAACTAAAAGTATATTGTATGAATTTGAATAATCTGAAATTAAAGGGTTGCTTTGTTGCAACTGTACATGGTTTAGATTTATTGTAGAGACCAGACTAAGATTGAGTCAGACATTTTATGAACCTGTGGCCTTTTTACATTCTATTATCTTCCCTCAGTGTACAGGGCGTGGCATCTCGTGACTAGGCGTCGTGCTAAGTTCTAAATTTTTTAGCAAAAACAAATGAATGAACATGTTTTTGAGGCTTTCGATGTACACTGACGGCTTGGAACCTCACCAGTTATACAGCCAAACATGATAATTACCACAGCTGGCTTGGTCAGGCCATTTGTTTGCCAGTTGACACATGAAGCGTTCGATTAACAGTTGCAAGTTGTTTTATTGAATGACGATTCTTTGTCCTCACTGATGAATTACGATGGTATATTCAATAAATATGTTGACCTTAAGCACATTGCGCGTATTTTAAAATCACCAACTGTGAATATGAATTTAAAAAAATCCCATTAGGAAATATATTAGCTGATGCAAAAATGCCACTCCTTGTTTATTTTTTTTAACATTATACTATAGAGATTAGCACCATTGTCTTGTATGTTCTTTCTTTTTCTTTTTTCAATCTCCCCCTATCGTGTAAACCATTCTGATATTTTAAAGGCAGATTTTTTAATTTATTTATTTTTTATTTTTTTTTTAGCAGAGAATAGCTTTTTGGAATAGTTACTTATTTTAAATCACTCTTGGACTAAATTTTTTTTTTTTTTTTTTGAATAGTTACTTATTTTAAATCACTCTCGGACTAAAATTAATATACCCTAAGATATTTTTGACGAGTTTGGCGTTAATATCATACGTTACAAAAAATCAGGTTGACAGTATTGTCATGACATAGAAACCGCATGTCTCACTCTTTAAGTTGGTGAGGGGAAAAATTAATCCAGGCCTCCTGATCACATGTTGAGCAAACGTAGCCCTTGCCATGCGGTCGTGCTCTCAAAGTAACTTTGAGGTATTTTGCATTCCATTATCCCTGAAACATTATTATGCTACATGTCATCAGACCAGTGTGTTAATGACTAACATACTTCTGGAAGAAAAGAAAGTGCTGTGCCAGCAGTCCAGATGTATTCGCTGCTACAGAGTCCACAAAGTGTCCTATCCTCAGGAACAACAACAACAAAAAAGCAGTTGAAAGATCTGTCAGGCAAAGTGATGATAGCGATTCGATTTGTTGTTGTTGTTGTTGTTTTTTTTAATTGAAAACTGAACCTATGCAAGATTGTAGAAGGCGATACATGAGTTTCTACTTCGTTAAATATATTTACTTTGAATTCTGTTGCTTGAGAATAAAGAATTTGCAGAGAACAGTTTGATGGCTGTGATCTAGTGGTGAAAGATGTTATCATATAGACGAAGTTTAAGCATACTTATGTCATTAATTACCAACACCTTGAATTTTATTGTAAATTCTATTCTCTTAGCTAACATTACATTCTACGATCTTCCTGCATTTTGGCTGAAATACATGCCGAACAAGGACTGAGGAGACACATGAATAGATACAGAAACATGGAAGATAATGTGAACAATAACAAAAGTCATATCTAGAAACTCAAAGAGAACTGAAGCTTTCACAGGACTACACAAATTAGTCAGTGCTGTTTTCTGGGTAAATGTGAACAATGAGTAGAATCCATGTAGAGGTTTGTTGTGCGTTTGAATTTTTTTTTACATTTTCTAAGGAAGCTTTTGAGAATCCGAAATGAACTGATATTGTATTGCAGATCTCAGAAATATGGGAAGGGGGGGGGGTGGAGGGAGAGTGAGAGAGACTTTTTTTTTATTTTGTTCTGTGTATACACAATTCATTCTCTGAGAATGTATTAAGGGTCTATAAAGATATATAAACGGCTTATCATTGACAACACATAATGAGGTTTGCCAGTAATTGAGGCTGTTCATATTGCTGGCACGCCTTTATTGCCTTGCTCGCTCTTTGCAACTCTTGTTGTGAGCAGAGCGTTTCAATTACTTGCACAAAAACACACATACTAGTTCGTGTTCAAGACCTGTGCAGTCTTCTCAGTCAATGGCTACATAAGACTTTCTAAAATGCACTAATAAATATAGAGTGTTCGGTTAATGATATAAAGAAAAGAGGTCTTGTGAGAAGGATTCCCATTAGCAGTCTTCCAAATTTTAACATCGTTATATCTCTTTTTAAAATCTTTTTGTCATGTAATTTTCTGGAGTATCAAAGAGCGCTCAAGGAAAACTCGAGTTTTACGACCATTCTAATCCCACGAGAATCAGCGCTGTGCATAACACGAATTTAATGTATCTTCTCCGATAATGTAGTCTATAAACTGTAGAAGGCTCTACCTGAAAAAAGGTATTTTCTTCTGGATGATTTGCTCCAGGCAGGTTTAGTATCTGTTTTGTTAACGGACGCGCTGATGTTTTATGTGAACTCTCAAACTCAGAGTAAGAAACTTAAACAGCCTGATTATATACCATAATTTAGAGCCATTCATCTACTGCAATATGAAATTTGCTTGATAAGATACTCTGCATGGTTTATATAATCCCTTCCGAGAACGAACGCATACTACTCCCAAATTTGGGCGTAGGATGAAACATGAGAAACGAAAAATATTTCGCAACGGGGACGTATCGAGGGAATTGTTATGCTAATTTAGCTCCAATATATTTGGAGGATTAAAGTGGCAGAGATGGGAGATATAGTGTCCCGGCCACTGATCTGTCTCCAGTTTTCGATCTTTAAATTGTTTGATAGTTTTCTTTGCTTCAGATAGTTTTTTTAACTGCTCATTTTTCTGCTACAAACAACCCAGAAAACAGAACAGCGATCTCTTCATTGACACTCATAAAGCTGGGGAGGCTGTACATTCGTTTTCGGTTAAAAGTCACTAGTCGGAATCAAGGTCTCAGTGTCTGACAAATAACATAGGGCTGATTTGTAGCACTCAGCTTTAGATTGTTGTATATTGCTATATAAGAAGTCTCTTTTTCCTCTGCTATAAATTAGTAGACACAAATCGTATGACTTTTCAATCACCAAGGCAGTTACAGTAGTCATTATGGGCATACAAAGAAGAAGGAAAGGGGGTGAAGAATGGCTGAGATAGCTGAAAGGCCTGAGTAAGAACATTGGAGCGGGATGAGGCAGGGAGAAGAGGGAGAGAGACTATTAAAACTTGTAAGTCCGTCTCCGTCAGTGACTATGATCACTGACCTAAATGGCAGCTTAGCAGCTGCAAAATATCGGAAAGCTAGCAGTGAGACAATGGCATGAATAAAACGAATGCATGAATGGATGAATGAATGAATGAATGAATGAATGAATGAATGAATGGAAAAAGAAGAATGGAAGGAAAATGCCAACCTCAGAATATTTGCAGGCTTTGATACCTTTTCAACAAAGATACTGTTCTTTCCGTTGTGTTTTTTTTTTTTTAGATAAGTGGCATCTTTTAAAGTAAAAATGTTCTCCTTGGTCTTATGGAAACTGGATCTGTGGTACAATGAGAAGGTTTGAAAATTAGTGGTGGAGAGAAAGGAGAAAGGAACTCGCGTTCACGAGGAAGAAACGTCAATTGTTGCGCCAGGATTGTTGATGGAATAAGGCACATGTAGTTCGAAATGAAGTTTAATTGTATCATGAAAAGATTATCTTGTTTAGACATCGTAATAAAATAATGGGTAAGTTCAGGTTAATAACTTTACTCGGAGTCAGCATCACACCTGCTTGATTATCCGGGCTCCTTTTCGAAACGAGGTATATTGTGATGCTCTGACTCAAATATCACATATAGATTCTTGAAATTCCCCGCCATTGACTGAGCCTACCTCTCAGGATTTCCGTTATCAAGTTAAAAATCCCCCTCCCTCGACCCCCCCCCCCCTTTTCCTTTCCTGCCCTCTTCATTCAGGAAAGATATCTGTGGTGTTTCTCCCAAGGTATTATTATTGTTTGCTTATTTGTTATTGTTTGGTGCATTTATTTTCTCAGATGCTCCGAGACAAAACTTCTCATGCAGGTAAACAGGAACATGAAAATAAAAAGAGAGTGTCTGACATCTGCCTTCTGACAATAATAAACATCAGTGTGTCTTACTGGGCAGTGAACAGGCAGGCAAAGAACTGAACAGATAGTTCCAAAAGGACTGATAAAAGAAAAATCAGGCAGACAAACAGAAGGGGACGGTCATGCAGAAATTTCAGTCTGAAGCCATAGGATGATAACGCTAAGAAGGCAAGGGAAAAAACTTTACCACAGAGTGACAAAAACATTGCCGGGTTTCCACCATTGTTGCACCATTTATTGTTCATCCACGGGAAAAGCCTGTGGGGAATCAATGTCTGAGAAGGATGGTCGTGAGTTTTGCTTGTTTTACTTGGCCGCTGAGGAGAAATTTTGTTGCTTCGGAGATACTAATGATTGTTTGTTCGTGTTCAAGTGAACCTTGTCAAAGTGGAAAAGCATAGACCGATAACGAAATGGGTTTTTAACGACTGGCTGAGAAACAGGAAGAGAATACAAAGTCAAGAGCTGGGAGTGTAATTAGAAAAAAGACAATAGAAAAGAATGACGGGTAATAATGAAAACACAGCAGCTGGGAAAGAATAAGTGAGAGATAAAGAAATATTTCATGTGAACATAAAATTCTTTCTATCGGGACAGCGCCCCTCATCTTGGTATTTACGGGCTGAAACAGTTGTCTGATAGCTGCTGAATACCATTCTCGAACTCAAGATTAAAACGTCCTATAGAATTGTACCCTAGTAACTTTATATGATCACATTCGTACGGGAAGGCCTACATCAAATTTACAGAGGACACGTTTGCCTATTATTTATATAAAATTGGTAATCTCTAAAAAGGGGAAAAGGGGGGGGGGATGATCTTGAGTAACCTCTCACTTTTTTTTTTTTTTAGGAGAAAACCTCTGCTGAACTGTTAAAATGGCATGCACGAAATAGAGTGTCTGATATCTGCCTTCAGACAACCAGTCCTGTTTGATTCACATTTACACAACTTAACACACAAATGCAAAACACACAAACGAGAACGCATACACACACAAACACACACACACATGTGGGCGCGCAGACATAGACCTACTCACTGACAGAGAGAGAGAGAGGGACGATTGGATATCAGTTCCTTTTGTGGAATGTTACACAATTCACGCACATGTCAGTGTTCATTTTGTTATTGTTGAAACCTCGTGAAATGAATCTTGACCCCCCCCCCTCCTCCCTCCTCCCCCCAACACTACACATCCCTGGTGTCTGGTAGACATGTCTTTTTTTTTTCCACAAATACATTTTTTCTTCAACATCATCTTGGCTCGCCCGTTGTAGCCATTTCAAATAATATGATGTGTTTGTACATGCACATTAAATATTGAAAGACAAACAATTCTAGGCCGATCCGATCATGAGTCAGGGATAGCAGAATGGACAGTTTGGAATGTGGTACGGAAGCTGATCGTGAAAAGATTAATAATACTATCTATCTATCTATCTATCTATCTATCTATCTATCTATCTATCTATCTATCTATCTATCTATCTATCTA